>CAXKVI010000338.1:7500-46904 GCA_964058755.1 Campiglossa producta
AAATAAAATAAAATAAAACAAAATAAAATAAAACAACATAAAATAAATTAAAATAAATTAAAATAAAATAAAACAAAATAAAATGAAATAAAATAAAATAAAATAAAATAAAATAAAATAAAATAAAATAAAATAAAATAAAATAAAATAAAATAAAATAAAATAAAATAAAATAAATTAAAATAAAATAAAATAAAATAAAATAAAATAAAATAAAATAAAATAAAATAAAATGAAATAAAATAAAACAAAATAAAATAAAACAAAACAAAATAAAATAAAATAAAATAAAATAAAATAAAATAAAATAAAATAAAATAAAATAAAATAAAATAAAATAAAATAAAATAAAATAAAATAAAATAAAATAAAATAAAATAAAATAAAATAAAATAAAATAAAATAAAATAAAATAAAATAAAATAAAATAAAATAAAATAAAATAAAATAAAAAAGTAAAATATAATAAAATAAAGTTAAATTGAATTGAATAATACAAAATAAAAAGAAAATAAATTAAATAACAAATAATAAAATAATAATAAATTTAATAAATAATAATTTAAAACATTTCTAAGAAACTATATTTAATTACTAAAAATATATTTGGACCTCCATTGTATTTATACAAACTCGAAATTTTTCACATTCAAATCTCATTATAACCTGCCTAATTAAGTGCTTAAACATTTAACATTGCAAATCTCTTATTGCTCAATTAAAATAAGCTGCAGTAACATGCTCCTCTTAACAAGTAATTAAGTTATAACCATTAACATTTTTATTTTCCCTTAAAAATAATTTTTCGCAATCTCGCTTTGCTAACATTTTCCATACTAGCTTTTTTGCCTTATATTTTCAAAATTTTTATCGTTTATTAAATTTTTGACTGCCTCATTATATGCCATAGCTAGCCACTAACAATTTAATTAGCCATTTTTGCACATGAATGTCACCAATATAGCATGTAGCCAGCGTAGACCAGGGCGTATGAGTAATATTTTATGAGCAAACACTTTAACAGTTTAGGTTTTTTTGAAGGCACAAATTGCTTATTACCCTTTTAAGTAGGGGAGAAATAGAGCAACAAAAATTTTTTACAG
The DNA here is from genome assembly GCA_964058755.1 of Campiglossa producta. NCBI lineage: Eukaryota > Metazoa > Arthropoda > Insecta > Diptera > Tephritidae > Campiglossa > Campiglossa producta. The sequence continues at coordinate 8,604 of CAXKVI010000338.1, forward strand.
CAGAGCAATTGGTTATAAACGGCAAAGGGCGCTTAAGTAGTTTATATTAAAAACTTGTTGCATACTTTTAGGCGGTAGTTTTTAAGTTTTTAGCTGCTTTTTCTGTTTAGTTCTCCGTCATTTAAATTTTTCATCGCACATATAAATCAAAGTCGAAAGTGCTATTAATATTTATATGCAAATCTCAGTAAAAAGCTGCCACAAACACATTCTTCTTAACACAATTTTCCACAAAACTAGACGCTTGCATACTTTTGGGCGAGTGCAAATCAACAAATTTTTCTACCAATTAGGAGCAGCTTGCAGACAACATTGTTAGAGCAATTTAGCTGCAAGCAAGCTACTTCTAATGCAATTGAAACAATGCAAGCTACTTCTAATGCAATTGAAACAATGATGTTTGAGTTGAACAAGATTTTCACACATTCACACACATCCACACTTTATTTCACACTCTCACACTTTCCTTCTCACATACATATGTATCTACATACATACATGCACACAAACTGATTACTAAGCCGACTTAAATATAGCTAAAGGCACTTACTTGTTATAAATGAAAGCACAAGGAACATTTCCAACGCCACTTGAAACCACTTCATCTCATTTCCCTCTGCTCTTTGTGGTTGTTTGGGTGCTGCTGCTGCCTTATTGCTGCCCACTTACCACCACCACCACCACCAATGACTGCTGTTGCTGCTACTCCACTACTACAACTCGATGTTGATGCCTTGTGATGTGTCTTTATGCTTTGTTAGGCATTCAAAAATATTGTTGTTGTAAGCAAAACAGTTTGTGCGCAAGTGACGGGCTAGTGTTGTTTGTAGGAAATAAGTTAAATTTAACAGCCACGCCCACAATGCGGAAGTTGTTTGTGTGTTAGATGCTATATATGCGACTTCGTTGTTCTCGAAGTTGTTGTGTTAGTTAGTTGTTGTAGTGTATGGCACTTTGCTTGACCGTTTTACTTTGGTCCTTTGTTAAGCTTCTAGCGCTGTTTCGTGTGGCGATCGTTGTTTAAGACCTAATTGGCGTTGTTGTTATTGTGGCTGCTGTTTTGTTGCTGCTATTTTTAGTATCCCTGTTTTGTACTTCAACGAAGTGTTGTTGGTAAACTTAGCTCGTGCTGCTTTGGTTGCTCCAATGCCGCATTGTTATCTGCCACAGCAAATTTTCCTAGTGTGGTTGTTGTTGTGGTGGCTTTTGTTGCTCTTGTTAAAGCTTTTGTTGCACTTTTTATACCGTTTACTTCGTCCGCGTCTTTGATTGCCTACTTTTAGGCGCAATTTTTGTAGATTATGCCACTTGTTTTGTTGTTGCGCTGAGATGAAGAAGCTTTTGTTATTTAAAGCTAATAATTTTGTTGTTGTTTTGTTAATTTTCGCAGTTACTACAATTTGTGTAGATGTTGTTGCAATTACTGCTAGTTGAAGAGTTGTTGTTTTTGCATGCGCGGATTTATGCATTTGTATAAGGATTTTTTAGGCGTTTCGAAGTACTTGTGCAAAAAAAAGGATAAAATCTTTTTAAGATTTGTGCTTTAAAGTTTATTAACTGCAATCGCCTGGGCAGTTTTTTCAACCGAAAGAATTTTTCGAAATTTTTTTTATTTTCTTAAAATTTTTCTTTCTTAATTTTTGCTAATTTTTATTTTCCCGCAGCTTAAAGCTTTTACTAACTTTTTTTTTTTTTTCGTTTTAAATTTCTTTTATTATTGTTTTGTTTTTGTTACTTCCATTGCAGTGTTGTTTACTTGTTTTTTTTTTTCTATTTTAATCTAAATGAAATTCACCGGAGGATTAAGTGGCAGCTCAGTTACACATACACACATACATTCACATTTACATAAAACTAATTATTTTTACAATTTTTTGCTACTTTTTTTATGTTTCTTTTGCTGTTTTCTTATTTGTAATTGTTTTCTGTTCTACGTTCTTCTTAAACTTAATTTCTTGATTTATTATTCGTTTTGCTTGTTGTTGTTGTTGTTGCTGTATTAAATTCTCATATTATTTTCGTTGGCAGTTTGCGTTTATCTTGTGGTTGTTGTTGTTTTCAAATAAACCTCATTACGATTGCTGTTTTCTCTTGAGCCTGAATCTGCAAAAGAGAAGAAACATTTTGTTCATTAATTTTTTTTTTCGCCGTCTTATCGTTAAAAATATAGGCTAAGGAAAAAGCTAGATGAATACATCAGAAGCAGTAATGGGGGATTTCTTAGCCGAATTTCGAAGTTGAGTAGATCAGATATTTTGAAAAGAGATTTTTAATACACATTTTTTGCTGGATCGACATTTTTCTAATGAAGGTCGTCGGGTAGTTATTTCAGCTTTACTTAAAATGTAGTAAAAACTACGCAAAAAAAGTAGTAAAAATTACACGAAAAAGTAGTAAAAGTCACGCAAAAAATTAAGTTAAAACTACACATAATAAATAAAATGTATTAAAAATTAAAAAAAGTAGTAAAAGTTACACGAAAAATGTAGCAAAAAATTACACAAAAAATGTACTAAAAATTTCGCAAAAACTGTAGTAAAAGTAAAACAAACAATGTAGCAAAAATAACGCAAAAACTGTGGTAAAAACTACACAAAAAATGTAGTAAAAATTTAAAAAAGTATTAAAAATTACACGAATAATGTAGCAGAAAATGACACAAAAAATGTACTCGAAATTTTGCAAAAAATTTAGTAAAAGTTACAAAAACAATGCAGCAAAATTACAAAAAATTGTATAAATTACACGAAAAGTGTAGTAAAAATTACAAAAAAAAATCAGTAAAAAGTTACACAAAAAAAGAACCAAAAATTACGCAAAAACCTAGTAAATATAACAGAAAAAAGTAGTAAAAATTGAAAAAAGTAGTAAAAGTTACACGAAAAATGTAGCAAAAAATTACACAAAAAATGTACTCAAAATTTAGCAAAACTATAGTAAAAGTAACAAAAACAATGTAGCAAAATTACAAAAAATTGTAAAAATGACACGAAAAATGTAGTAAAAAGTTACACAAAAAACGTAATAAAACTTACGCAAAAACTGTAGTAAAAATTACAAAAGTAGTAACAATTACAGAAAAAATTTAGCAAAAACTACACAAAAAAATATACCAAAAATTTTGGAAAAAAATGTAGTAAAAAGTTACACAAACAATGTAACAAAAATTATAAAAAATTTTAAAAAATTATACAAAAAATGTAGTAAAAAGTTACACAAAAAACGTAATAAAAATTACGCAAAAACTGTAGTAAAAATTACAAAAGTAGTAACAATTACAGAAAAATTTTAGCAAAAAATTACACAAAAAAATATACCAAAAATTTCGGAAAAGAAATGTAGTAAAAAGTTACACAAACAATGTAACAAAAATTAAAAATAATTTTAAAAAATTACACAAAAAATTTAGTAAAAATTACAAAAAAAATTCAGTAAAAAGTTACACAAAAAAAAGAACCAAAACTTACGCAAAAACCTAGTAAAGATAACAGAAAAAAGTAGTAAAAATTGAAAAAAGTAGTAAAAATTACACGAAAAATGTAGCAAAAAATTACACAAAAAAAAGTACTAAAAATTTCGCCGAAAATGTAGTAAAAGTTACAAAAACAATGTAGCAAAATTACAAAAAATTGTAAAAATTACACGAAAAATGTAGTAAAAAGTTACACAAAAAACGTAATAAAAATTACGCAAAAACTGTAGAAAAATTACAAAAGTAGTAACAATTACAGAAAAAATTTAGCAAAAATTACACAAAAAAATATACCATAAATTTCTGAAAGAAATGTAGTAAAAAGTTACACAAACAATGTAACAAAAATTATAAAAAATTTTAAAAAATTATACAAAAAATGTAGTAAAAAGTTACACAAAAAACGTAGTAAAAATTAGGCAAAAACTGTAGTAAAAATTACAAAAAAATGTAGTAAAAATTACACAAACATGAGAACTTAGTAAAAATTACACATAAAACATTGTAAAAATTGCACAAAAAATTTTGTAAAAATTACGCGAAAAATGTAGTAAAAATAAAACAAACAAATATGGTAAAAAAACCTAAAGCATAGTAAAAAGTTACAAAGAAAATGTAGTAAAAATTACTCAAAAAAAGTAAAAATTACACAAAAACAGTAAAATTTACTAAAAAATGTAGTAAAAATGAAAAAAGAATTTAGTAAAATTTACTCAAAAAAAAAAAAAAAAATTTGTAAAAACTACATAAAGATTGTAGTAAAAATTACACAAAAACATAGTAAAAATTACGTAAAATCTAAGTATGTAGTAAAAATTAAGCAAAAAATGTACTAAAAATTAGGCAAAAAAGGTAGTACGTAACGGCACAAAATAATGGAGATAGATATAGAGTTCCGAATATGAAAGTTCTTGGCATCGGTTGCGTAAAAATTGACATATTTGCATACAGGTTACTTTCTGGTCAAAGTAGCTTGCTAGACAAAATTGGAGAAATCGGATGATAACCACTTTTGTCTCTTTTGTCGATATCGACAACTTCGAAAATCACATAAACTGACATAACTTGATTAAAAATTGAGATATTTGCCTGAAATTTTGTATACAGGTTACTTTCTGGCCAAGGTAGGTTGCTATTGAAAATTAGCGAAATCGGGTGATGACCACGCCCCCTTTTTCGATATCGAAAATTTCGAAAATCACCTAAATTGACATAATTCGGTAACGGAAATGGCTAAAATGATATAATTTAATAGGTGAACTCCCCTGGTCATTCTATTATGATAAATTTTTTAAAGTGGGCGTGCCACTGCCCACTTTTAAGGAAGGCATTTTTGAAAATTTGACAGATCGTAACTTTTAAACTGATTACGGTAGAACGATGATATTTGGCACATAGTATACTAGTATCTTGGGGAGTATACCTGATGAAATTGGATAAAATCGCCCTCCAACCACGCCCACTTTCAATATCGAAGGCTTCGAAAATCACCTAAATTGACATAATTCGGTAACGGAAACGGCTAACATGGTATAGTTTGGTAGGATGAATCCCCTAGTCATTGTATTAAAATTTTTTGATAAATTTTTAAAAGTAGGCGTGGCACCGCCCACTTTTATTGAAAATTTCACGAGTCATAACTTTTAAGCTGATTACGGTAGAACGATGAAATTGGTGCAAGGTATACTAGCATAATAGGGAGTATACCTAATGTAATTGGACGAAATCGCTTTCCAACCACGCCCACTTCCGAAATGGAAAATTTCGAAAATTATATGAAAACTACCGCTGGGTACTAAATATTTCGGTTTACACGAACTTAGACTTCCTTACTTGTTTTACTTCGGTTTTTTTAGTTATTTTATTATGCTTTTTACACCAAAAACAAACAATTGACCCTCATTGGGTGTATAAAGATTTATTTAAATCAGTTCCACACATGTAACACATACACATATGCATTTATGTAAGAGTTAATTTAAATTGATTTAATTTTAATTATGTTTTATTACATGCATGATTTCACATATCTCGACGATATTTCTGTTAATTTCAATTGAATCAGACGTGAAATGAAATTAAAAATTTATAAAAACAACAACACAGATAAAAGATTAACTGCAGCTTAAATGCATGAATAACATATAAATATGCATATATAAGTGCACAGGTATGTTTGATTGTGAATGCTTACAACAATTATAAATGTTTTTTTTCTTTCTTTCTTTCACTGAATAAATCCGATTATATGAATTTAAATGTCAATTACATACAAACGGCGATATAGGAAAATTTTCTGCTTGCTAAAGGAACTATAATTAAATGCTTAAATTGATAAAATTCAAATTTCACCTAATAAAGTGCTCAAATTCTCATCTTAGTCTGACAGCTAAATATGTACACTAATGACCGATGACCAATTAGCCGCTGCAGCGATGATTAATTGCAATGTAAATTAGGTGAAATTGCTACATACTCCATTTTTGCTTACATACATTAGCATTCATATCTATGTAAGTAGATAACATTGCCTCCTGTTATGTCTATTCTCTACCGCTTTTTTCCAATTTTCTTATTTCTGCTTCTATGATTTTTTGTTTTTGCTTCGCTCACACCATCAACAACTTCAGCATGAAGTCAAGTTGTTTGTGTGTGTGTGTGTGTTTGTATGTGACGTTACATAAACATATTACTTTGCTGTTATCACGCTATTACAACATCTATGCTTCATATGACATTTGAGTGGCATTTCAATGGGATTACACCCCCCCTCTTTCAGGCATCGCATATTATTGTTGTTTCGTCAAATTTGGTAGATTTATATGGGCGCTAGGTATTAATCGTGATTGCGTTGTTAAATAAGTTTTGGCTTGAAAAAAGATAATCCATGACAGCACTAAAATTACAAAATATATTTGCATAATATTTGAACGTGGTTAGCACAACTAAGGTTTATCTGTTAACATAATAAATAGGTACACGGCGAAAAAAATGAACCTAAATTTAAACCCCGTATAAAGTTTAATCAATTTTTCAAACTTTTTTGTACAATATTTCAAACCGTCCAAATACCTACAAAGATTTTCAATTTCTTTTGGTTTCGATTTAAAATCTAAATGAAAAAGCCGTCTAAGTCTTTTATTTTTGGTTTGTTTGAATGTAATTGAATTTTGCCCACAAAAAGTTAATGTGCGGCATAGCTAAGCGGTAGAGCAGTCGGCTGTGACTCCTGAGCGTTTTCGTTCGAATCCTGCCAGCTTAACATTTTTTTAGTTGAATTTTATTCTTAAAACTTTTCAGTTTAAAAACAAAACTTTTTGGTTTAATATTAAAACGTTTTGGTTTGAAAATTAAGATTTTTCGGTTTAAAATTAAAACTTTTTGGTTTGAAAATCAAAAGTTTTCAGTTTAAAATTAAAACTTTTTGGTTTGAAAATTCAAATTTATTTTTGAAAGCTTATTCAAGATTGAATTTTGCTAACAACATTTATGTGTGCGATGTAGCTCAGTGGTAGAGCAGACGGGTATGATGCGGGGAATCTTGGTTCGAATTCCCGCCAATGGACAAAAAATTTATTTTATCTTTAAAAAATTGTTAAAACATTTCTGCTTTATAATTGAAACCCGATTTATTTAGCCAATTTTCATGAAAATTGGTCTAGATTGAATTTGAATCCAAATTTGGTTTGGTCATATATGTAGTCCAAAAAAGTTTAAAATTTAGGTTTAAATTTTTAACCGTGTACCGAATTATGTCAATTTAGGTGATTTTCGAAATTTTCGAAATCGAAAGTGGGCGTGGTTGGAGGCGAATTTATCTAATTTCATCAGATATACTCCCAACGATACCCGTATGCTTTGTGCCATATTTCATCTTTCTACCATAATCAGTTTAAAAGTTGCGACTGGTCGAATTTTCAAAAATGCTTCCCTTAAAAGTGGGCGGTGACACACGCCTTTAAAAATTAAAAAAAAAAAATCAAAATAGCATGACCAGGGGATTTACCCATAAAATCGCCCTTTAAGCTCTTTCAGCCACCAAGATATGCCAATTTTTGGAATTTTCGAAATTTTCGATTTCGAAAAAGGGCGTGGTTATCATCCGATTTCACTCATTTTCTATAGCAACTGGGTGCTACGCCCACTTTTAAGAATTTATCAAAAAGTCATAACAGAATGAATAAGGGGTTCCTCCTTCCAAATAATATCGTTTTAGCCATTTCCGTTACCCAATTATGTTAATTTAGGTGATTTTTGAAATTTTCGATATCGAAAGTGGGCGCGGACGATTTAAGGACTTTATAGTTAGTAAATCTGTATTTTTTTTTGTACCAAATGCTTAGGGATTCAAGGATCGAAGGATCAAAAGTTGTAAAAATTTCAGAAAAATTACCAAATGTGGGTACGATAGAAAATGTCTTTTAAGGGCATGACAATAATGTTTTTTAAAATAATTATCCTCCAACTTTCTAAAAACTCGAATGGTTTTAAAAAGTTGCAATTTACTAAAAGTCCTAAAAATATACATATATATCTTTAAGGATGCGCAGTAGATTTATAGGAGATATCCTTGAAATTGATTTTATCAAATGAAAGGTTTTTATGAGAGCCTGAACGTTTCGGAGATATCAACTAAAACATGAATACAATTTACCTAAACATTTCTTTCTTGTATAACTAAATGTTACGCATACGCCGTGTATGACCTATAAAAAGTGCACTATAATTACAAAATTTCAAGATATACACAATTATTTTTGCTATAAAACATATTGTTACGCAATATACTTAATAACTGTTGAAATTTCAATACCCTTTTGGCGTGAAAACGTTTTTTAAATAACCTGTTAAGGGATCCTGTTGTCCTTATAAAAATTCAAAGATAGATATTTGTTGCACTGTGCTATTTTTCGAAGCTGAAATGAACTTTTTAGCAAACTTTAGTATAAGCTGCTAGATACAACTTTAGCTAAAATTCGGCACAGGTCATCCCAGAACGTTAAAACTTCCCACGCATGTTATTTAGGCTAAAACGCACCGATGTAGAGGGTATGACCCCATTTGGAAAACTTTTGTTCTAAAGAACTTTTTGATGTTGATTTTAACGAGTTGAGATTCACGAATACTGGTATAGTATGCTGAGCACACTAGTTACCGCTACACAATGTCGGCTGCCTGTGTAAATTATTTGCCTTGCATCGTTCAAGGGCGCCTGCGCTGCGTAAAGTCATTATTGAGCTACATAGTTCCCAACAAGACACGCGTAAATACATACATACTTATAAATCCATATATTGAACGTGTCGTGTTAATTTCGATAATAATTTTTCTTTCAATCTTTCATTATTTAAGTTTCATGTTCTCTCCAAACGCTACATACGTGCTCGGCATTGCAATTTTATGAAACTTTTCAAAATGTAATTTTTTTTTCTTTTTAATTCTCGTTTAAATTAATGCGTGATTGTGGCGTATTACGAACGACTTTTTGAACCTGAGTCGTGTTACTTATTTGCTGTAGCTTTAAATAAAGTTAATAGCAGGTGTGAACTGAGCAACGACATTTATCGCATCTTAATGAAAGGAAAAAATGATTAATTGAAGGCAAAGTTTGTTGCGGGATGTGAGAGCTTAAAAATGAAGAAATCAAGGACTAAAACCGAAACCGTAACTGTTATTTTGATTTGAAAATGAACGAAACCGAAATTGTTTCAAACGCCGAAACCGGTTCCAAACGGGTTTGAATTGTGTTAGAGTCTCCTTCTTTTAGTGGACACAAAGGGATTTTCCTTTATAAAAAGGAAAAAATTTCAAAAATTTCCGTGGAAGATTCTCGAGCAAGGTTGAAAAGGACACGTTTTGACATCAGTATCAAAATTCTAAAAAAAAGAAGATTTGACTATAGTTGAATGAAGCCATCGAAAAAGGTTTACGAGATCCGAAAAAAAAGTTATGAAAATTCAGACCAAGATATTTTTTTGTACTAAAAATTGTTTGTGTTTTTGATTTTATTTGGAAACCGAAACCGAAACGGAGCCGTAACCGAAACCGATATAAATGTTGAGGAACGAAACCGAAACCGATATAAATGTTGAGGAACGAAACCGGAACCGAAAAAAATGTTGAGGAAGGAAATCAGAACCGAAATAAATGTTGAGGAACGAAACCGGAACCGAAATAAATGTTGAGGAATGAAACCGGAACCGAAAAAAATGTTGAGAAACGAAACCGGTACCGAAACCGAACACGAAACACGTTATAAAACCGAAACACGTTACAAAACTGAAACCGAAACACGTTACAAAACTGAAACCGAAACACGTTATAAAACCGAAACACGTTAAAAAACAGAAACCGAAACACGTTACAAAACTGAAACCGAAACCAAAACACGTTACAAAACCGAAACCGAAACACGTTACAAAACCGAAACCAAAACACGTTACAAAACCGAAACCGCAACACGTTACAAAACCGAAACCGAACACGTTCAGAACCGAAATCGAAACCGAAACACGTTACAAAACTGAAACCGAAAATGGAACATTATTTTAATTGGTTTCACACAATAAACTAAATTAAATCGCTAAAAATAATGACTTCCATGCTTTGTTACGCAACTAACGCAATCGCCTAACCCTTTCAGAGCCAAAAAAAAAAATTATTTTGATTTAAATTTAACTTAATAAAAAGAATTTGAAATATTTTTCGCAACTTCAACGACTAAGTGGCATCATTTCTCAATTTCGCTACAAAAATAAAACGAAAGCGCAAAATGTTAAGACAACTCAGCCAAATGTATTTACTTCAAGATTTTTATCATCAGTTGACCCACTTTGGGGCATCGCAAAAATATTTCTGGGGCGTCTATGTGAACAATTTGCGACAACTGAGGCATAACAAGAAAGTGAAAAAAAACCGTAACAACAAAATAAACGTAAAGTGGGCCATAGCAAAACTGGTAATGGAAGCAGCAAAGTGAGATAATTGATTGGCGAAAAATATTAAAGTGACGTCAAAAAAAAAAAAAAACAAAAACAGAACGAACGAAGAAACGATGGATGACAGTCTTAAGAGGAGACACAGCAAGACGCATGGTTGCCTTAAAATTTCATCACCGCATCAGCGCTACCACCGATGACATTTTGCTTGGGTTGAAAAGGGCATACCTAACTGCAGGGCGACCATAAATTCGGTGTGTAGCCAGATAAATGTGTCATTGCTAACGGTAGTCGAGGTTGCCAGTCGTTGTCAAGCCTTTTGCCGCACACCCACTCAGCACAAAATGTAGAAGTAATGCTGCAGCAACTTGACGACGCGCTCTAACAACACTAAAGTAAAAATAAAATACGAAATAATCAATATACGGTATACGAATATTTTTGATAAGCTAACTAGTGTAGAATTTGTCACAAGCTAAGCACTAATCAACTGGGCGGTCTTCTGTCAAAGATATATGTATATGAGTAGATACATACAAAGTTAGTTGGCTAGCTGAGCGATAAGTGTGTAGTTTGGCTACAGTATATGTATGTACCTGCAGTTTGTATGCTACAGCGTACTTTACTCTTTAACTATGATAAAATGAAAGTTCGGAATATTTTCTATCAATTCCTGAAAAAAATGTTTGCTCATGCTTGCCCTTCTTAATTTAATGACCAAGTTTTCATAAAATTGACATGGCGTATACGTAACATTTTTTGCTAACGAATATGTAGGCATGAAAATCCCTGTTTTAAAACATTTTTGGAATATTGCTCAGCCAAGTACCTAACACATAGGATGTGTGGAAAATTTCAATGACCACAACTATTTTTTTCCAAAAAATATATGGAACCGAAACGCTATGCAGTGCATCAATTACAGGATGGAACTGTTTGGTAAGAGTTGTGCTTCGTTGAAGAACGAATCAATGAAAATAATACCTGTATGAAAAAGAATACTTGTATGAAAATAATACCTGTATGAAAAGAAAAATACTGGTATCAGAATTATACTTGCACGAAAAAAGATACTTTTTCACATTTATCAAACCACTCTATCTTCAACTATCCCTTTGTCGCTGCAATCATAAATTTGCAAAGCTTTGCACTTTCATTGCCAACAACTTTACGACGCCTACACACAACTGCAACTTTTACGGTGCAAGAGCTTCTTTCATGCGATTTTCTTATATGCACATCCACCAGTTTGTGGCCATTTGGCAGCGAATCGGCGCTTAATTTTTTATTTCACTGCTTCGAAAAATTTGTTATATTTTACTAGAGCCGAGTATTTTACAACAACTTTCTTCCTATTATCTACATTGCTTGTTTGTATACCCTTCATGAATATGAGATTGAATCGCAAATTTGATAATATTCCAAAGATTTTTATAAGAAGGAATAGTTTTAAAAACCTGCGAATCGTAAAGAACCCACTGAGTCATATCCTGGGACTCTTTAAATTAGCTTTCTACTTAGCTACAAAAAACTTTGATCTCCGTATTACTAACCTCTGAAAAATGCAATTACTTTTTAGCTTTGTCACATTCAAGCGAGTGCTATAAGACCTTTCGAATAGCAAAAAAATTCTTCCGCAATCATTTTTATATTTCTTTTTTCTTTTTAGTTTTTTATGGTGGGTGCGCAAAGACAAATGTCCAGCCAAGTTGGCAGCATTTGTTTTGGCGCTGTTTCGCCTGCACAGCACCTACAAAGTGACAGCAACTTCGTTAGGAAAGTGCATTGATATGAAGAAGGAGTGAGAATGTATTTGAGATTATTTGGTAAGAGGTAGATATGTCTAAATAAAGTGGCGAGAATGGTAGCGAAAAATTATATTTTTTTCATAGCTACTAAGTGAAAAGGCGGAGCAGAAATCGGTGACTATTTGTGGGATGTTCATGACTACTTTTGAAATTGTATGAAATTGTTGAGAAATTAAATAAATTCATATGAGGCGGTTAAGCGAAATTAATAAGAAATTTAAAGAAATGGTATTGAAACGAAAGTAGAATGAAAATGAATGAGAAATCTAGTGAAAGCTACCACAGGCCATGAAAAAATCAGAAAACATAGCCGATGTAAAAAAAAAAGTAACTTAAACGAAACGAAGCGAAACTGAAACTATAGAAACGAAGTGAAATGAAACGAAACAAAAATTGAATAAAAATGCCCACAAAAGAAAAAAAAGGAAAGCAATATATAGAGACAAGTTTAATGAAACGAATTCAAAGCTCAAGGAACGAAACGGAATCGAAATGAAAATGAAACAGCCATGAAACGAAAATCACACCATACAAAATCAAGCGAATTCAATGTAAATTTATATAAAAATAAACCAAATGGAAGTAGAGCGCAAACGAGCGGAACGAAATAAAAACGGAAACAAAATGAAAATAAAAAACAATAAAAATAAAATGAAACGAAACGGAAACTCTAGGAACGAAGTGAAATTAAACGAAACAAAAATCCTATAAAAAGGACCACAAAAGAGAAAAATTTAAATGAAACGAATTCGAAGCTTGAGGAACGAAACGGAATCGAAATGAAAATGAAACAGCTATGCAACGAAAATCACACCATACAAAATCAAGCCAATTCTATGTAAAATTATATAAAAATAAACCAAATCGAAGTAGAGCGCAGACGAGCGGAACGAAATAAAAACGGAAACAAAAAAAAAAAAAAAAAAAAAATAAACAATATAAAAAAAATGATCACAAAATCTAATGAAACTAAGGGAGATTTCAGTGGTACGAAACTAACTCAAAACAATTGAAGGGGAACGAAATGGAAATAAAACAAAGATTATAACGATGATAAATAAGATGTAATGAAATGAAACAAAAATGACATCACACTAAATAAAACCCAACATTTTATGTGACCTAAAAGAAATGAAAGCGCAATGAAAAAGTTGCAAGTCAATACTAAACGAAACTAAAAGAACAGTTGATGGAACGAAACACAAAATATTATACACAACGAAAAAGACCGAATAAAAATGGAAACGAAACGGAAATAAAAAAAAAAACCCAAACAAATGGCCACAAACTTAGCAAAACTAACGGAAAAATTAGTGGAACGAAACCGAATTAAAACAAATGAAGCGGAACGATACCAGAACTGAAACGAAACTAAATTATAACAATGACCAAAAATTTAAAGTGAATTATGACAAAATATAATGAAGCCGAAGCAAAATAAGCTTATCAATCGGAAGAAAAAACGGGAGCGATATGAAAATGAAACAGCAATAAAACCGGAATGACCACAGAACTAAACGAAAGCGAAACTTGTTCATTACCATAACTTAATGTTGAGAAAGGTTAAGCAAAAAGAAAGGCGTTCGAATCTAAAATGAAAAATAGAAGAAAACCAAAAGAGGATACTTTAATTCGATCATTTTGGTTCTATTTTCATTCGCTTAGAAGGAAATTTGTCTAATCTGCATCATATCAGTACAGAAAACAACATGATCATAATTTAAAAAATTTTTTTATACATACACACGTAAAGTAACCACAGCGTGAGGTAAAGTGTAAACTTTGTAATTCCGCGCTTACATGTCTCTAATGGTTGTAACAAAGTTGTGGAAAAACGTGCACCAATAATAAAATATCTGTAGCCAACAAAACCACATGCAGCCATTTAACTTTCCTCCTATCATACTCGGACACATGCACACGCACACCTGCTCACAAGCATACTCTCAATCAGCTTCGTCATACACATCTCGCTTGTTCTGCAAAACGATTAATATTACAGTGAGTGTGTGCTAGTAGCGCTAAACTTCTTATCGTTGCTCGCTTGTATTACAACTAGTCGGAGTACTTTGGTGCACTCACCATGTGCGGCTTGGCCACTTATGAAAATGAATGCGGTTGGTGTGAAAAGTTGCGCGCATCCCAATAGGTTATTGTGGTGCATGGTATACATATACAAAATGTACATATACATGTGAGCGGATGTGTATTTTGTACTAAGAAGTTGTGGAAAAAGTCCGGGGTAATGTAGTATCCCTAAAGAAGTTACCAACCTTTTTTCATCCCAGAATCTGGGTCCCCGCCAGTAGTATTGTGGTAATAAATATCTTGTCATAATTTAAATTGAGCTAAGCATTCATAGAAAAACATAAAATGAGCAAGATTCATAAAAATGTAAGGTCTGCGTTTTATATATGTAAATACATACATACCTTTGTATGTACGCATATATAATTTATTGCCCGTAAAACAAAAGTCATAATCTCAAATGTTGTCCTTATATATTTATTAATGCTTGTCTTGGTCTAGCTCTGGTTTGGGTGGGAATATTTTATGATTAAGACTGTAGAATGTGCCAACTTCAATAAATAGAACAACGACAAAAGCCATTTATTACTACAAAAATCATTGGCCTAACAAAGGAGAAAGTTGTAAAAAAAGGTCAGTTCATAAGTTTATAAATAAAACTACAGCTATCTGATAGTAGATTGACTGTTCTATCGAGTAGATTTGGCAGCAGTATGAGGAAAATAATATTTATTGAACTTTTTAGAGAAGAATATTTACTTCAATTTATTTTATTTTATTATACTTTTTTTAATTTTTTCCTTAAATTTAATTTATTTTATTTTATTTTATTTTATTTTATTTTATTTTATTTTATTTTATTTTATTTTATTTTATTTTATTTTATTTTATTTTATTTTATTTTATTTTATTTTATTTTATTTTATTTTATTTTATTTTATTTTATTTTATTTTATTTTATTTTATTTTATTTTATTTTATTTTATTTTATTTTATTTTATTTTATTTTATTCTATTTTATTTTATTTTATTTTATTTTATTTTATTTTATTTTATTTTATTTTATTTTATTTTATTTTATTTTATTTTATTTTATTTTATTTTATTTTATTTTATTTTATTTTATTTTATTTTATTTTATTTTGTTTTGTTTTATTTTATTTTATATTATTTTAATTTATTTTATTTTATTTTATTTTATTTTATTTTATTTTATTTTATTTTATTTTATTTTATTTTATTTTATTTTATTTTATTTTATTTTATTTTATTTTATTTTATTTTATTTTATTTTATTTTATTTTATTTTATTTTATTTTATTTTATTTTATTTTATTTTATTTTATTTTATTTTATTTTATTTTATTTTATTTTATTTTATTTTATTTTATTTTATTTTATTTTATTTTATTTTATTTTATTTTATTTTATTTTATTTTATTTTATTTTATTTTATTTTATTTTATTTTATTTTATTTTATTTTATTTTATTTTATTTTATTTTATTTTATTTTATTTTATTTTATTTTATTTTGTTTTACTTTATTTTATTTTATTTTATTTTATTTTATTTTATTTTATTTTATTTTTTTTTTTTTATTTTATTTTATTTTATTTTATTTTATTTTATTTTATTTTATTTTATTTTATTTTATTTTATTTTATTTTATTTTATTTTATTTTATTTTATTTTATTTTATTTTATTTTATTTTATTTTATTTTATTTTATTTTATTTTATTTTATTTTATTTTATTTTATTTTATTTTATTTTATTTTATTTTATTTTATTTTATTTTATTTTATTTTATTTTATTTTATTTTATTTTATTTTATTTTATTTTATTTTATTTTATTTTATTTTATTTTATTTTATTTTATTTTATTTTATTTTATTTTATTTTATTTTATTTTATTTTATTTTATTTTATTTTATTTTATTTTATTTTATTTTATTTTATTTTATTTTGTTTTATTTTATTTTATTTTATTTTATTTTATTTTATTTTATTTTATTTTATTTTATTTTATTTTATTTTATTTTATTTTATTTTATTTTATTTTATTTTATTTTATTTTATTTTATTTTATTTTATTTTATTTTATTTTATTTTATTTTATTTTATTTTATTTTATTTTATTTTATTTTATTTTATTTTATTTTATTTTATTTTATTTTATTTTATTTTATTTTATTTTATTTTATTTTATTTTCTTTTATTTTCATTTCATTTCACATTTCAACACTCGCAAGCAACCAATATTTCAAAGCTAAGCTTTCATTGCTTGAGGGGTACCCAAAGCCAGTGTAATTAGTGCATGCTCGCATAGTTCTTTGCTTGCTTATGCTACATGGCTAATGCGTAATCCCAACCAAAGGCAAAAAGCAAACACTTTTCCAGCATTTTCTGTAATATTCATGGTCACAAATGTTTCATGCCCACACTCACTTGTGAGAGTCACATATTAAATAATAACAAAAAACTACAGCTAAAAGCATAGCAAAATATTTTATTAAAAGCGCACATTAGTTTGTGGTTTTGAAAATTAGCAGCGGCCACTCAACAGCAATTTGGCATTTGGAATTAGGCAACGACAAACCAAGCAACCGCGAGTACAAAAGTGAGAACGAAAAAAAGGGCTAGGTTTGTTGGGATGCATAATAGATGGTATTTAAAGTTATTAGGGAGTATTTTAGCAGAGTAAGTGATGAATCAATTTCTTTATCCAGCTTAAAGTTTGAATAAATTTCTTTGGCTTCATTTAGATCTTATATCTGGAAAAATCTCTATTTACTGGTAATTTTGGGCCCCCCGATAGGGTATATGACGATTAGACCAACAAATAAAAATATTTTTCAATTTACGATATAATTTTTCAAAAATGCTTCATATTTCGTATACGCTCTAGTGCTCACAAATAAAATTTATGCACGCCTAATGCAGATGCTGACTAATATTCATATTTAATATTTGCCACAAGCATTTTTGCCCAAATTATAACTGTTTTTTTTGCCACTTATCCACAGAAAGCCACAAAAAAACACAAACACAAAAAACCCAAAAAAAAAAAAAATTTATAAAAAATTAGATGAGAAAATATTTTGTGGGAAGCTTGTAGTAAGTAGCAGTAAGGTTACATTTAATGAGAGCAGTAGCAGAAAAAATATGAAAATTTATAAACATACATCCATATGTTTGTATGTGTGAGTATTGAAGTAGAAAATTGTGAGTAGTGATAAAACTCAGCATAGGGAAAAATGCGTTTGTAGTGGTGTTAAGTAGTAGCGTAATTTGGAATTATGAAATGAAAAATGTTCAACACTGCATTAAACAACGCAACACAAACACACACACACACCCACTCACACAAGCGGAAATATTAAATTATAAACGCACTCTAGGGATATGTAGTACAAGCATACCCAACATACATACATAAGTTACAGTGCTACTGGGCGTATACGCAACATAAACCAGCTGAAGCGCACGAGGCGGGCGTACAACAAATGGAATTCGTTTAATCCAGTGCTAAAAAACTCGCAGATATATGAGGTTTTGCGCTGCGTGCGTGGTTATAAATTATGGAAAAAGCGCGCTAGGAAAAAAAAACTCACGTTTACATATAAATATATTCGTGCAAAATAAAAGACGATTTATGGACGTATGTACATGTGGAATGTTAAAAAAGCGTAATAATGCGTGAAAATGAAAAGCAAAAATGTAACCGCATTAAAATGCATAAATTGGTGAGCATTAAATAAATGCAGAGAAGGCATTAAATAAATGCAGAGAAGTGGTTTGGTGCTAAAAGCAAAGTGCCAATCATGTGCGTTTGGAATGGTTACCGCGCCAAGTTGACCCGAAATGCAGCTGGCAAAATGTTGAAGTAAAAATTCGTATTTATGATTTTCGATTTTTCTATTTTATGGGGTTCTTACTAAATATTTAAGATTGTATCGCTCTTACACCCAAACATGTTTATATAAATTTAAGCATACTTTTTGTTTGTTACCAAATGATCGATTTGATTACTCTTTTTTGATTTTAGATAAACAAGACAGCATTATCATACCTTAGCCATACCATTACTCCTACCACCAACATTCCTAATTCTAGGAACTAGGAACAATGCAAGCAATTTTTAATCCAGCGTACACTCAACTAATTGACTCAATCGATTATTTATTGGATTTCTATTGAAAAATATGGAAAAAAGCAGAGCAAAGCGACACATAAAAAGTGTCAATTGCTCTCGGGCTAAATCAAATGCTCAAGTGGAATTCAAATGAACTTCACTGTATTGAGTGCAATGCAGCAAAACTTAATACAATGACATGCCGCAAGCGTTGTGTAGTAGAGGTTTTAAATTGCAGATAGATGCGATAGTCGATAGTTTTATATTGTATTTAAAATAAAATTAGACTAAAAGCATATGAAATAAAATACATATTTTTAAATAAAATAAAATAAAATAAAATAAAATAAAATAAAATAAAATAAAATAAAATAAAATAAAATAAAATAAAATAAAATAAAATAAAATAAAATAAAATAAAATAAAATAAAATAAAATAAAATAAAATAAAATAAAATAAAATAAAATAAAATAATATAAAATAAAATAAAATAAAATAAAATAAAATAAAATAAAATAAAATAAAATAAAATAAAATAAAATAAAATAAAATAAAACAAAATAAAATAAAATAAAATAAAATAAAATAAAATAAAATAAAATAAAATAAAATAAAATAAAATAAAATAAAATAAAATAAAATAAAATAAAATAAAATAAAATAAAATAAAATAAAATAAAATAAAATAAAATAAAATAAAATAAAATAAAATAAAATAAAATAAAATAAAATAAAATAAAATAAAATAAAATAAAATAAAATAAAATAAAATAAAATAAAATAAAATAAAATAAAATAAAATAAAATAAAATAAAATAAAATAAAATAAAATAAAATAAAATAAAATAAAATAAAATAAAATAAAATAAAATAAAATAAAATAAAATAAAATAAAATAAAATAAAATAAAATAAAATAAAATAAATGTTGGGTTTGAATATCCAATATACTATCATTAATATAAATTACGTTGCCGCGTAACATAAGTGTTAATATGCACGCGCACACAAGGGTTAATTCACCACGAAGGAGTAACTAGCAAACGAAGTTGACGTTTGCTTGCATACTACTTCTTGTTAGTTATTCTTTTGGTTTTTATTGCATTCTCTCGTTCTTTTTCTTCGCCTGCATATCGTTCGCCCGCTATAAGTTTTCTTGAAATTTGTAATATTTTGTAGTTGAACAATTAAAGTTAATTAAAGTAGAATTTTAATATTAACCCGCGACTTTTACTTGGAACAACAATTAATTTGCTACAAGGGAACTCCGCTACATATTTACTTGGGAAATACCCGCAACATTTACTGGTCCTTCGAGCCGGATATTGTCGAACCGCTTGTACACGCGCAGCAAGTACACATATTTATGTAACATTTGGTTCCAACAACTATAAATATAACCACCTGCATATATATATATATATATATATACAAGTCAACCATCGTAGCTCAAGGTGACTTTGAAGTAACCTCTGCAAATAACTCGTCGCATATTCCTTTTTATATTCATCTCCGCATCTGAATTTTCTTCGTATTGTCACGTAAGCAATTTTGGACTCTCTGAAAATCCTGCCGTAAGTTTGGTTCGCCCTCTGCAATCAACATATAAATATTTTTAACTTATAAAAAGCGTATAACCATGTCTGCTTCGGTAAAAACCCGCGATTCCGCACTCAGCGCTATTAAAAGGTATTTGGCAAAAAGTAAAGACGAAGCCTTTCTTATGGACATCGACACTGTTGCTAGCTTTTTGCATCTCCTTAACGAACAATGGGTTCGTTTTACCGCTGCGCAAGATGACGTTGAATTATCTTGTGGGCCTGATAATGTGGAAGTTCAGGAAAATACTCGCATACAAGGTGAAACGTGGTATGCTACCGCATTAGCCAACTTTAATAGGGTGCAGAAGTGTACGGTTACACCGCCAACTCAGTCCACTGCTACGTCGGCGTCTGTATTTGCCGCTATACGTCTACCAAAAATGGATTTACCAAGCTTTTCGGGTGATGCAACGGGCTGGGTTGCCTTTTACGATGCATTCAGTTCGTTGGTTGATACCAACACCGCTTTATCAGATGGCCAAAAGTTGCATTACCTGCGCAGTTGCCTAAAGGGTGACGCTCTTGGCATTATTAACGGTTTCAAGATCTGTGATGCTAATTATGCAGAGGCTTGGGACTTACTTAAATCGCGCTACAAAGTAATGCGCGTTATTGTTGATGCGCATCTCAGGGCTATAGCTGATATTCGCAAAGCTTCGAGTGATAGTGCTGACGCTATAAAGGGTGTTCTCGATGCAGTTCAACAACACATAAGGGAGTTAAAAGCATTAGGGCGTCCCGTCGACTTCTGGGACGATTGGTTGGTGTTCAACGTAGTTAATAAACTTGCTATTGAAACTCGCAAGCAGTGGGAGTTATCGCTTACTAGCGATGAACCCCCCTCCTTCGAACAACTGACAGCATTTTTGGAGATAAGGTGTCGGTCTCTGTCAATGATTACCACGCCTGTCTCACAAGCAACACCCATTAGATCTACGACGCAGAAACCGACTGCAAAATCAACAAAAGTGTTGCACGCTATCCCGGAGCAAAACCAAACGCGCTGCTTATATTGCAATGCAGCTCATAAGATTTACTCTTGCGACAAATTTCGTAGTTTAGATATCAATGCAAAATCTAAATTTATAAAAGATTCTAAAGCTTGTTTAAATTGTTTAAGCCCAGGGCATTTTAAAGAACGCTGTAATAGCTCGTCGTCGTGTCGCATATGCCACCACCGCCACCCCAGGTTCGCCTGCCGCTAAGTCTGCTCATGTCGTCGAGGCCAACCCCGCCATTTCAGATTCCGTATCTAATAGTAACCATGCAGCATCTGCCACCGCTTTGACTGTCAATAGTACTGCCGCATACGCTTCACCCAGCTTGAGTGTTGGTACCGTTTCTCTACCAGCAACGCAAAATACAGTTATATTATCTACCGCTTTAGTCAAAATTCGCGATTGCACTGACAATTGGCAGACTGCACGACTACTGTTTGATACCGGTTCGCACGCCTCGTTTGTGACTGAGGCTTGTGTACAGCGTCTTGGATTAACGCGTTCATCGTCTTCTGTACTTGTCACTGGGATTTGTTCGGCGCAAGGTGGCCGCTGTAGAGGTGAAACGTTGCTTACACTGTCGTCTAATTGCTCGGACGCATGCTTCAATATAACCGCATTGATTCTACCAAAAATCACCAACGATTTGCCTACGCAGGCAGTCGAAGCTATTAATTGGCCACATATTCAAGGGCTGTTGTTAGCTGACCCGCACTTTTCGAAACCTGGCCGCATAGACATTCTCGTTGGTATGGATGTAATGGATCAACTAATCTGTACCGAGCTACGGAAAGGTCCAGCTGGTTCGCCTATGGCACAAAAAACCGTTTTTGGTTGGACTTTGTTTGGAAACGTCAATAGTTCGGTTTCACCCGCAAATACGTTGCAGTCGCTGTACTGCGATGTACAATTAGATCGAGTCCTTGCCAGGCTGTGGGAACTGGAGGAACCGCCGCACAAAGAGCACCTGACACACGACGAAAGGTTCTGCGAAAACCATTTCAAGTCTACGTATCGCCGAAAACCTGATGGTCGCTTTGTGGTAGAGCTACCACTAAAACCCAACGTGGCTTTGGGGGAGTCGCGTAACTTCGCAGTCCGTAGTCTCCTACGAATTGAGCGAAGGCTTGCTGCTAACAACGACATTCGTATGCAATATGATGAGTTCATGCGAGAACTCATTGCCATGGGTCACATGGAGGAAGTGTCTGAAAGCTCAAATGAAGTTTACTATATGCCGCACCACCCAGTTTTTAAAGAATCGAGTGTTACGACCAAGCTGAGGGTCGTTTTCAACGCGTCTGCTAAAACCACTACAGGCAACTCGCTTAATGACGCCTTATTCGTAGGCCCTCAGCTTCAACAAGATTTGTATTCGATTTTGCTGCGTTTCAGAACTCATCGCTATGCGGTAACCGCGGATGTGGCAAAAATGTATCGGCAGGTCTGTGTTTCACCGAAACATGTAGATCTGCAGCGAATCGTTTGGCGTCCTGATCCCTCTTTACCAATTAGGAACTACCGTATGCTACGCGTAACGTATGGGGTAGCTGCCGCGTCTCACTTGGCGGTCAAGGCATTGCAACAAACTGCTAAGTGTTCAGCTAACGGCTCTAAGAAAGCCATCGACGCAATCCTTAAGGATTTTTACATGGATGACCTGCTAACTGGAGCCTCTTGCGAGTCGGAGCTACAAACACTTCAACAAAATATTTCCGTAATTCTCCAAGAAGGTGGCTTCGAACTTCGGAAGTGGGCAACTAACTGCGCTGAGTTAAAAGAAAGCATCTCTGAGTCATCTCAAACCATATCCCATTACATCGTTGACGGTAAGGAAGTTCATGCATTAGGCCTCATTGGAAGTTCATGCATTAGGCCTCATTTGGAACGTAGAAGGCGACTATTTCACATTCGCTGTCAATTTAAAGAATCAACCTGCTATTTTAACTAAGAGAAGCTTTCTGTCGGATGCGAGCACTCTTTTCGATCCATTAGGTTTGCTTGCTCCTGTAACAATTTGCTCAAAAATGTGGTTCCAGGACATTTGGCGGGCCGGTGTCGGATGGGATGATTTGGTGCCAGATGCAATAGCAAAACTATGGTCTGAACATCGCGTGCAGCTGCAAAGCTTAGCTAATTTGAAGGTGAACCGCTGGCTCGGTTGTGGCACGAGTGCATCCTGTACGGAATTGCACATATTTGCTGATGCGTCGGAGCGTGCTTACGCTGCCGTTATGTACGCACGCACCACTCATAGTGACGGTCTAGTCACCGTTTCAATAGTATCGTCAAAGACCAAAGTTGCGCCTATTAAAACCGCCTCTCTGCCCCGTCTTGAATTGTGCGCTGCTCATTTGGCAGCAAAGCTAGTAAGAAACGTTTTGCATAGTTGGGGCGATGTACGATATCCTGTATTTGCTTGGACGGACTCAACTATTACCCTAGCGTGGCTACAAGCACACCCCAGCAGATGGGAAACTTTTGTTGCGAACCGGGTTGCGGACATCCACGAGATTCTTCCACCAGAATGCTGGAACCACGTACGTTCCGAAGGAAATCCAGCCGATTGCGCCTCTCGTGGAATGAATCCGGTAAGACTGTTACATCACGAGCAATGGTGGAACGGTCCAGAGTTCTTAGGCAGGTCAGACCAGTTTTGGAAGCAGGGGTTGTCGGAAGCGCACGTAACGGAACTCGGTCTACGAAAAAAGATTAACGTTCATGTCAGCAACGCGGATAGTCATTGGTCGATAATGTCTAAGTACTCGTCGTATTCGAAGTTAAGGCGAATCATAGCGTACGTCTTGCGTTTTGTGCACAATATCCGCTCTAGCATGCAACGTACAGGCGTAAAACGATGTGGTGTACCAAGCTGTTCTGAGATGGTTGAAGCTGAACGCCGTTTGATAAGGTATACGCAACAATTTTTCTTTAACGATGAAATTTCAAATTGCAACGCAAAGAAGCCTATTCCACTCCGCAGTAGTCTGCTACGCTTGCAACCTTTTCTGGATTCAAACCATATTCTTCGAGTCGGTGGTCGATTGAAGTCCGCGGATGTTTCGTACGATACAAAGCATCCAATTATTTTGCCTAAAACTTCTCCACTGTCGAAACTTATTATATCTGATATTCATCTATTTACTCTTCATGCAGGCCCACGGTTAATGCAAGTAGTCTTGATGCGTCGCTACTGGGTTATTGGTGCGCGCAATATAATACGTAGTACTTATCACAAGTGCGTAAAATGTACGTGTTTGAACCGGAACCTTTGCAAGCAGGCAATGGGCGATCTCCCTGTAGCTAGAGTTACCTATGCTCGATGTTTCATGCGCACCGCAGTGGACTTTGCTGGTCCATACATGTACAAATTCACGCACGGAAGAGGGGCGAAATCAACAAAAGGCTATATCTGTTCCTTTATTTGCATGTGCACTGGCGCAATGCATTTAGAATTCGTCGGTGATTTGTCTACCCCCGCCTTTCTTAACGCCTTCAAAAGGTTCATCAATCGCAGAGGCTACTGCAAGGCAATGTATTCAGATAACGGCACGAACTTCGTCGGCGCTGAGAAGGAACTGCGTAGCAAATATGATCAATGCATGCGAGATGGCAAAGTACAACATTTCTTCGCAGAGTCGAACATAGAGTGGCATTTCAACCCACCGACCGCTCCCCACATGGGCGGATACTGGGAAACCGGGATCAAGAGAATAAAGTATCACCTAAAACGCGTTTTGGGTGAAACACTACTATCCTACGAAGAGTTTTCTACATTATTGACAGAGGTGGAAGCATGTGTCAACTCCCGCCCATTATGCGAAGGAACAACAGACGCAGCCGATCTTCAGGCGTTAACCCCCGGACACTTTATCATTGGAGAGCCGCTTAAATCTATCCCAGAACCCGAGGGTCAAAGGTTCTGCGGAAATCTGCACCAACGCTGGCAACTCATTTCCGCAATGAAGCAACATTTTTGGCGTCGTTGGAGAGACGAATATCTCACCAGCCTGCAACGCCGTACAAAGTGGTTTCGGCCAACTCGCAACTTCAAGGAAGGAGACGTAGTAGCTATTTTCAACGAGCCTAGCCCCCCTACAAAGTGGTTATTGGCAAGGGTAATTCGCTGTCATCCAGGGGCTGATGGTCGGGTAAGAGTCGTGACCGTAAAAACGCACAACGGAGAATTTGTTCGCCCAATAGCAAAGTTATGCTTACTACCCACGGAAGGAGATATCTATACCGATGGCGATGATTCATAGTCCAGTTCACCAATCAAGTCATTTCTTATATACATTTTGTAAAATTGCATTTTTTATTTCAATTACCATTATATTGTAATGATCTCATTTTCTAGAATTATGTTGAACATATCATACAAACCTAGATAGTTCAAGGGCGGCGGTATGTTGGGTTTGAATATCCAATATACTATCATTAATATAAATTACGTTGCCGCGTAACATAAGTGTTAATATGCACGCGCACACAAGGGTTAATTCACCACGAAGGAGTAACTAGCAAACGAAGTTGACGTTTGCTTGCATACTACTTCTTGTTAGTTATTCTTTTGGTTTTTATTGCATTCTCTCGTTCTTTTTCTTCGCCTGCATATCGTTCGCCCGCTATAAGTTTTCTTGAAATTTGTAATATTTTGTAGTTGAACAATTAAAGTTAATTAAAGTAGAATTTTAATATTAACCCGCGACTTTTACTTGGAACAACAATTAATTTGCTACAAGGGAACTCCGCTACATATTTACTTGGGAAATACCCGCAACAATAAAATAAAATAAAATAAAATAAAATAAAATAAAATAAAATAAAATAAAATAAAATAAAATAAAATAAAATAAAATAAAATAAAATAAAATAAAATAAAATAAAATAAAATAAAATCAAATCAAATCAAATAAAATAAAATAAAATAAAATAAAATAAAATAAAATAAAATAAAATAAAATAAAATAAAATAAAAAAAGAAAATAAAAAAAAATAAAATAAAATAAAATAAAATAAAATAAAAAAAATAAAATAAAATAAAATAAAATAAAATAAAATAACCGGGCACGCAGAAAGGCTAGGTATGCCCTACCGAAGATGCTGTAGGAGTTGCAAAGGTGATGAGGAAGAGGAAATGGTGAAGCACCTCATCTGCAAATGCCGGGCTTTAATTGGCGCAAGTACGCGCTTATTTGGGAGTTTCCCTTTCTGGAAAGAGCCTTCGCCAAATATCGCAGGGCCGGACATAAAGGAGGGATACCGGAGGAGGAGTGTCGGTTTAGGAGTGCCAATCCGGGTTAGGAGTGCCAGTCCGGTTTAGGAGTGCCAGCCTCATGTTTTTCAATGCGCATCGATATTGTTAAGCAATCGATTTTGGAATCGATAGTTTACCAACTCTTCTTTGTAACAACGCTATACAAGCAATGGCGACTATTCGTAAAGCTTTTAGCGCAAATAATGAAGAAAAAGAAAAACGGAAAATAGCGCTTAGCTTCGTACAAATCTTTGTATAAATATGTATGCCAATCGATATGGTAATTTTATGTATGTATGTATGTAAGTCAAAGTCAACACATAACGCTTAGCAGCTGTTTGGTTTATAGCTTTCTACACAATTCTTCAAAATGTTACGTATACGCCATGGTGTGCCAATAAACGTTTTGCCACGCCATAGAAGCGTCTGTATGTTTTCTTTATGTGTGTGTGTGTATGCACATTACTTGTGTTCAAGCAAAAAGGAAATGCTTAAACACCTTCTAAGTGCAATGACTTGGCTTAGCATGACTCAATGGGTGATTGACAAGGGCAGTGCGAATGTATGTGTGTGTGTTTGTGTGTATAAATAAGCGATTTTGCCTTCGGTTAGACGTTTATAATGTACACCACTCTTCATCGATTACATAAATTTTGTAAACATTTAATGGAATTAAGCTGTAAACTTTCAAAGCGTTCCAAATACTTAGGATACCACGACAAGAAAATATGGTTTATATACGTACATATGTATGTATATATTTTTGTGCTGAAGGCTACTACGAGTATACTAACGAGCATTAAATCGATATAAATATTTGTGTATGTATTTGCTTACTCATACATTTTCATATGCAAAGTAAATATGTTTTAACCTAATAAGCTTAAGTGCCAAAAGAGGCGCGTAAGTTTCAAGTTTCTTACGTTCGACAGCAATCAGCGTTATTGGACCAACTGAGATTGCTTTACACAATTGGCGGTTAGAGGCTGGTGGTAGGATGCTGATGATGATGAATGAGTGCTAGGGTAGCGCTGCGTGTAGCTTAAGGCAATAAGCTGTTTGCTAAGTGTTCTGCGCTCACAAAATATGCGAGTAGTGTTGCTTAGGAACTATAATAACTAAATACATTTTAAGTGAAACTAGGAAGGGCAGAAGAAATACAAAATTTATGTAGATTGTAAGTGTACGACTTAAAAAAATGTTCCATAAGCATACACATTTTCAAGTTAAAATAGTTCGCAGTTACAGCTATGAGTAAAAATTTGAAGTCAGACTTAAGAATATTTTTCATATTTTTTGTAGTAAATTCCAAACCCCTTAACTTAATACTTCGTTTTGTACGTCCAATGGAAGGTATTTTGTATGAATTATATTTAAAACACTGTTTAAGTAGTATTACTATCAACCTTTCAATATATATTTTTACCAAAAAAGGCAAAAAAAAGTAACTGGAACCAATTTGCTACTTTATAGTTATTTGCAGCAAAATATGTTGTTGAAGCAACAAATAATAAAAAAATAGTTTCTGACTTTAAAAAATGAAGAGGACCGAGGATCTGCGTTGACTTTATATTCGCCACTTTACAGTTGCATCGAAAACCCAACGCCACTTAAGCGGAACTTTAAAGTAGCGGAAAAAATGGAATTAGATATAATATTTGCAGAGACACATTTATAGTCGGCTCTTTGTTGAGTCAACTGGCGCCAATTGGAGACACCGCGTGTTCTCAGATCTGCATCCACTTGGTCCTGCCACCGGAGTGATGGCCTCTCTCTTCCTTTACTTCCACCGGCGGGTGCCGATAACAATACCTTCTGTGCCGGAGCGTTTTCGTTAATTCGCACCACGTATCCTAGCCAGCGAAGCCGCTGGGTTTTAATGAAATATAATGGAACTTCATCAAAACTTGACTCCGTTTGCCATATATTTTCACTTTCAGGTTGCATTAATACAAAGAAATGAACGGCAACTAAAGGTTACTTTAAAGTAGCGACAAAGTAGCCACTGCCGAAATTGAAAATTTAAAGTTTACAGTGCTTTTCATAGTTTACTTAAAGCCTTGGCTACGCGATTTTGGAATAAGATATGCCGTTAACAAAAATATACATACGATTGCATTACTGTGACAAACTAATAGTTGGAAAATACTAGTGATAGCAAACTTAACTGAAAAATGTAGAAGCATACGTAGAAGTCACGTTTACCAAATATTTGTTACTTTCAAATTGAATTGACTACAAAAACCAGAACGGCACTAAATCGCAACTTTAAAGTAGCGGTAAGGTAGCAGCATCGCAAAATACAGTTTAAAGTTATTGTTGTTGTTATAATGAATGACTCGGCGGTTTTATTTTAATACTTCTCAGTCTAACGCTGGACATGGGAAGCAAAAATATGCCATCAGACATGATATTTCTAAAAATATTAAATTCTAAAGAAAAATATTTAAAAAAATTTGATATGATATCTATATGGTAAAAATTTACTGTGGAAAAGCTTTTTACAATTTCTACTACGTATAAGAAAATACTGTGAAATTTAATGGAAACTAGAAACTTGAAATTGCTTTATCCAATTGCAAGATTTTTCAAAATTAAAACACCTAACAATATTAAAAATAATTTTTTTTTATGTAGAATTAATATTGAAAAAAAAAAAAAAAAATTAATTGTTTTAGGCTTGGACCATAACT
Organism: Campiglossa producta; assembly: GCA_964058755.1. Classification (NCBI taxonomy): domain Eukaryota; kingdom Metazoa; phylum Arthropoda; class Insecta; order Diptera; family Tephritidae; genus Campiglossa; species Campiglossa producta. The sequence goes on from CAXKVI010000338.1 coordinate 37,535, forward strand.
TTTGCTCAAAAACATGACTTACTTTATAAGAAGCATACGTAGAAGTCACGTTTACCAAATTTTTGTTACTTTCAAATTGAATTGACTACAAAAACCAGAACGGCACTAAATCGCAACTTTAAAGTAGCGGTAAGGTAGCAGCATCGCAAAATACAGTTTAAAGTTATTGTTGTTGTTATAATGAATGACTTGGGGTTTTTTTTTAAATATTTTTCAGTCTAACGCTGGCCATAGAAAGCCAAAATATGCCATTAGACATAATATTTCGAAAAATATTCAGTTCTAATGAAAAATATTTCCAAAAATTTTACTTCTTTCACAAATGTTTTATTCGATAAACTTTCTTCAGAAATCAATTTGATGAACTTTTCTAAGCATTTTCGATAAGTTTTTCGAACTGATCACGATTTTTTTGTACATAAAAAAAGTAGAATATAAATCAAGGACTGAAACCGAAACCGAAACCGTAACCGTGACCGTTTAAAACCAATTCATTTTTCGGAACCGAAATCGTAACCGTTATCTTGATCTGAAAAAGAACGAAACCGAAACCGTTTCAAAAGGCGTAACCGGTTCCAAACGGTTTTGAATTTTTTTATGTATTTTTCCTTTGGTGGGTTTTTATTCTATCTAGCAGCGCATCACTCTAAAGTTCTCATTGAACGAATTGATGTGGTAAATATGCAGTTGAATATATTAACTAACAAAACACATTTAACTATTAAATTTACGCAATAATTCAATTGACATTTATGAAAAATTTATGCTGCACAGGACATCCAGTTCAAATTGAAACAATAAATAAATTTAAAAATAAAATTATTTACAGATTTTATTATTTAAATATTTTATATGCTAAGCTGTTGAAAAAAAGTTTTGGTTTAACACACCAACAACTTTGCTGGCAAACAACTCGTTATGCTTTTTATATTTAGTATATAAATTTAGCGATTTCTCTTCATTCGCTTCCGTAGCGACAACAAACTTTTTATGAGCGCTAACTTCATTGAAAATGTTAGTTGTTTATAGCTTGTTAAAAACAAATACTTTTATTAGTATTTCTCACATTTTTGATCAGGTTTATAAATAAATACTCATACGGTGATTAGTTATTTGAAATTATTTATGATGAAATTTTTTTTCTTTTCTTTGTTCATAGTTTGTTAAGCGTTCACAAATTTAACTTAGTTAAGCAAAAACACAAATGTTAAGGTAACTACGCCCATTCATAATTTTTGATGCACTATGGGGAATTCACAGATGAAAAAGAATTTTATACATTTTTTGTTTCTATATTTATTTACTTCCTGTACATTCTTTTAAATGAAACTCCCAATTCTTATACATATTCTTGCGCGAAAAAGATTTGCTTATACAGTATACAGGAAGCTCAAAGATATTCAAAAGCTGTCACTCTCAGGCTAGAAATTCTATTTAAAAAAGGCCTATTTAAAAAAAAAGTTACTCATTCGCCGTGTATGCCAGTCAAAAACAGGCCACTTTCTAATGGGCAGTCATGCAGTTTTTGAGTTTTCATTGTTCGAAATTGCTGAGTTGCAATTAAAATAATTTGTTGCTGTCATGTTTACCTTTATTAATAAAAACATGACGAAAACATTAGTTACACTACTCAACAAAAAAAAAAAATTACCAAAAAGGAAATAACGTTTTCTGTGGCAACTCTGGTTTGCGAGATATCGGTTGAGATATGAAAATTCCCACTTTATACTGAACTAAACTGGTTTTTTGTTTTAATCATAAAATCATCACGAATTAGTCCGATGATCGCTTTCGCCGGCGTGAAATAGTACTATAACTATAGGGTGTAAAGTTGTTTATGGCCTTTCTTGTGATTTTCTTCAAAACAAAACCATAATAATTCAGCACGAAGTTTCAATAGAAATTATTATCCAAAGTTCTTTCTTGTTTTATTTTATTTTATTTTATTTTATTTTATTTTTATTTATTTTATTTTATTTTATTTTATTTTATTTTATTTTATTTTATTTTATTTTATTTTATTTTATTTTATTTTATTTTATTTTATTTTTATTTATTTTATTTTATTTTATTTTTATTTATTTTATTTTATTTTATTTTATTTTATTTTATTTTATTTTATTTTATTTTATTTTATTTTATTTTATTTTATTTTATTTTATTTTATTTTATTTTATTTTATTTTATTTTATTTTATTTTATTTTATTTTATTTTATTTTATTTTATTTTATTTTATTTTATTTTATTTTATTTTATTTTATTTTATTTTATTCTATTTTATTTTATTTTATTTTATTTTATTTGATTTTATTTTATTTTATTTTATTTTATTTTATTTTATTTTATTTTATTTTATTTTATTTTATTTTATTTTATTTTATTTTATTTTATTTTATTTTATTTTATTTTATTTTATTTTATTTTATTTTATTTTATTTTATTTTATTTTATTTTATTTTATTTTATTTTATTTTATTTTATTTTATTTTATTTTATTTTATTTTATTTTATTTTATTTTATTTTATTTTATTTTATTTTATTTTATTTTAGTTTATTTTATTTTATTTTATTTTATTTTATTTTATTTTAGTTTATTTTATTTTATTTTATTTTACTTTATTTTATTTTATTTTATTTTATTTTATTTTATTTTATTTTATTTTATTTTATTTTATTTTATTTTATTTTATTTTATTTTATTTTATTTTATTTTATTTTATTTTATTTTATTTTATTTTATTTTATTTTATTTTATTTTATTTTATTTTATTTTATTTTAGTTTATTTTATTTTATTTTATTTTACTTTATTTTATTTTATTTTATTTTATTTTATTTTATTTTATTTTATTTTATTTTATTTTATTTTATTTTATTTTATTTTATTTTATTTTATTTTATTTTATTTTATTTTATTTTATTTTATTTTATTTTATTTTATTTTATTTTATTTTATTTTATTTTATTTTATTTTATTTTATTTTATTTTGTTTTATTTTTTTTAATGCTATATTTTAATTTCAGACCTGTTAATTATAACGAGTCATAAATCACAAATAAAAATTATGTTATAAAAGATATTTTATCTCAGCCCTGTGGTTATTTTTAAATTGAAATTATGCTTTTATAGCTTTAGCACCCAATTAGTTAATTCAATAAGCAATTAAACAAATTCATCGAGTATTAAAACAAACCATGACACACATACATAAATATAAATACCGATGCATAACGAAAGTTGTTTAAATTTTCCCAAACATTCACTTACGTTTGAGCGACTTATTTAACGCAACATCAGCCTCTACTAAAAGCAAAAGCTCTGTTAGCTGATGTGGCAACTTAATTTAGCTGTCATCATTTTAAAACCCACAAAATATTTATGTAGTTATGTATGTACAAAAATCCATTGCAGAAATTTACCGCCCACATAGATGGCAGCTGAAACATGTTTAATGACAGGACATAAAATTTCAAGCAACATTTTAGCTTAGCTTTAACACGCTTCGCTCGGTTTGATATTAATGAAAATCGTGAAAACTGAAAAAAGAAAATATTTGTGCTTAATTATGTGAAACGCTATTCGCTCATTCGCTTTTATAATGGATACAAAATTTAAATAAAAAACTGAAATAAAACAAAACAAAAAAAAACAAAAAATAAAAATTAAAAAATTAATTGAAAAAATCAAATTAAAAAAAAAAATTAATTATAAAAATTTAATTAAAAAAATATAAATAAAACAAAGTACCAAAAAAATAAAAAAATTGTTTTAGATTTTTTTCTTCTTGAAACTTACATTTGCAAACTGTATTTAACGCTTTCCTACCAGCTGGACATTTGCATTGTTGAACAGCAAAAAAAAAAAACACTAATGATAGAGGAGTAGAGTGTGATTCAACAACTAAATAATCATATCATTTACGCGGCATCAAAGCGCTACTCTAATCTGCACATCCTTCCATAATGTAAACGTTGATTATGATAGCGATTAGCTGCCGCAATGATGATGTACCAGATTGTCACTGCCCAAGCGCTTACTTAACACAAAGTACTTAGACAATGCGGAAGCCACAAAATGCTTGCTTTTTAACTTCATTCGCAGTGAGCTGAATTTTATTTTTATTGCTTTTTCAAATTGTTACAAACAAAAATTCTTTGTCGAAATGGCGGACTTCAGGGAAATGCCTTGTTGACAACAGCTAATTAAGTCATTACAAAGAAATAGTTGAAGTGATGGTAAAAAAAAGTAGAATGTTGATGGGAGGGAGGAGAAAGGCGTATACAAATTAAACAATAACAAAGCAATGGAAATGAAACACTTTAGGATGACGATTTGTTTAACTAAAACTACTAATGAATATTTTCGTGCAACAATAATATCATCCCATTTCTCATAAAATTTAGTACCCGGATGACCGAGCTTGCTCGGTGCTATCAATTAAGCGCTAACTTTACTTACCCAAAATGATCCCAAAATGACCCTAAAATAATATCAAAGCAATCCTAAAATTATCCCAAAACCACCGCAAAAAGACCCTTAAATGCTCCCAAAATGATTCGAACTTGAAGCCAAAACGACCCAAAATTTATCCCAAAATGACCATAAAATGATCCCAAAATGATCCAAAAATGATTCCCAAATGACCCCAAAAACATCCTTAAATGTACCAAAAATGATTCGAAAATGACCACAGAATTATCCAAAAATTATCCAAAAATTATCCAAAAATGACCCTAAAATAATAACAAAATAATCCTAAAATAATCCCAAAACGACTCCAAAAAGACCCTCAAATGTTCCCTAAATGACCCGAAAATGATACCGAAATGATCCAAAAATGACTCCAAAATGATCCGTAAATTACCCCAAAATTGTCCCAAATTAATCCCAAATTTAACCCCAAATGATCTCAAAATAGCCGCAAAATTATCATAAGGTGACCCCGAAATGATCCTAAAATAATCCAAATATGATCCAAAAAAAAGTAAAATGGTAACCCTGCGCAACAAGCCTACTTGAAAATATTTTAGTTGGTATGTCGGCGAAAATACCTTTCATTTGATACCCATATTGGCATATCTCGGTCCATAATTTTAAAAAAAATGAAATAGGTGGCAACCCTGTACACCCCCAAGTAGATAGTCTTAGAATAAATTCTACTATCTATATGCCAAATTTCATACAAATCGGTCATGCTGTTCCCGAGATAGAACCGGATATACAAATATACTTCGGTAAGGTGGCAACCCTGCTTACACATATTTTAGTAGTATATATTTAGTAGTATTTTAGTAGTATGTCGGCGAAAATACCTTTCATTTGATACCCATATTGGCATATTTTTCTGCATAATAAAAAAAAATTGAGACATGTGGCAACCCTGTAGAGTGTGCACCCCCCAAGTAGCAAACCCCAAGTGGATAGTCTTAGAATCAATTCTACTATCTATAAGCCCAATTTCATACAAATCGGTCAAGCTGTTTCCGAGATAGTACCGGATATACAAATATATTTCGGTAAGGTGGCCCTACTTGAAAATATTTTAGTTGGTATGTTGGCGAAAATACCTTTCACTTGATACCCATATTGGCATATCTTGCTCCATAATTTGAAAAAAAGTTGAAGTAGGTGGTAACCCTGTAAACCGCCCCAAGTGGCAACCCCCAAGTGGAAAGTTTTATAATCAATCATACTATTTCTATGCCAAATTTCATCTAAATTGTTCAAGCGGTTCTCGAGATAGTACCGTATATACAAATACACTGCGGTAAGGTGGCAACCCTAAGTGCCAACCCTACACGAAAATATTTTAGTTGGCTTGTCGCTGAAAATAGTTTTCATTTGATATCCCCATTGGCATATCTTGCTACAAAATTTAAAAAAAAAAAAAATGAGATAGGTCGCAACCCGGTAAACCGTCCCAGGTGGCAACCACCAAGTGGATAATCTTAGAATCAATCATACTATCTATATTCAAAATTTCATCCAAATCGGTCATGCGGTTCCCGAGATAGTCCGGATATACGAATATACAAGTATAGCTCGTTTAAAGTTGTACGAAATGCTGAGGTTTGTCTGCGTTGGTGACTAAAGGCAGCCGAAGTTTTATGTTGATTTTCTCTCAAACTGGAAGAACTTGAGGAAATGGATCGTCGGTCGTGGATACTTTTCTATTTGAACATACTTCTTCCTGAAGAAAGAAATCTGAAACTCTTTAAGCTCTATTGCTATATAAATTTTTAGAAATTCGAATATATTTTCTTCACCACCTATCTAACTCTTCCAAAGTAACTCATCATTAGGCACACTCATCTACATACTACATCATATCTCAATTCATACGTACATATTTCACAAGACAATTTTGCCTGTCGAACACAAAGTCTCAATTTGCATTGCAATTACATAATAAAATTTTTGCCAAATTGCAGCTGAGAGAATTCGAGTTTGACAACTTATTGCCAAGTAAATGAACTGATAAAACGAACAACTTCACTTTGTCATGTAAATCCAGATAACAAATCCCCAAAGTAAATCGATGCTAAAACAAAGTTTCATTTCAGATCAATTTTCATACATACAAATGAATGATTTGGAAATGGATATTTAGATATTTCTATAGATCCGATACGTGACTTAATAGTGAAATTGAGATACATGAGTCCTTTCGCCCCATCTGTGGAGTATAGTCGTGGACGAACTCTTGCAAGTACTGACTGACAATGGAAGCCGCTGATACTGGGGGCTTGCTGTTGATTTTTGAGTTTTTTCGCTTTGAAGCCGAACAAGTCACCTTAATTTTGAACTGCCTAGTACATATGACGCGGTGCCATTAAGGCAATGTAATCGCAACTTTAAGTCTCATTGTAGCCCACAACAAACAAGAAATCGCGCAAGCCCCATTATATTGCATCAAATCACATCATATGTCATCCTTTTACATCACATCTTCCGACACACTACATCGTTATCCATCACATGACATAATATCACATCGTATCATGCCACAAGAAATCACATCGTCTCACAATAAAGGAGAGTTCAATAAGCATCAATAAAGTTATAAATATGTATAAGTATTCATATCATTTATTCACCATCGACGCTCCATTGATGCCAATCTAAGCCATGATTAATAGGTGAAAACCCGAAATCACTCTTACTTCTAATATGTCATATTTATTTTAGAAATTCATATCCCACCACGTCAACCGAATCCATTAAAAACGACCTTGACGTTGTGGTTGACTAAATAATCGGCTTGACATGCTCGCTTCATAGGCCTTTTAGCACTTTTGGAATTTGCTGTAGCAGACGCCATATGAAACCTTCAAACACACAACTTTGTGTAAATTTTTAAATTGCACAAAAAAGGCAGGTAATTTTTTTTTTTTTTTTTTTTTCAAAAATTAATTGCAATTTAAAATTGTGTCTAATTTGTGGGCGCCATATTGACAGCTTGCGCAAAAGCATTTTAACATCAATTAAAATTTCATCAATCACAATGACAGCAAATCGTCGGCGTTGGTTGGGGAAATGGTGGTTGATAAGTAATTGCTAGCTTATTGATGGAAAATGACAGCTATTAAAAAGTATTTTTTTAGGGTCGGCGTTTGAGAGAGGTTGGCCATGAAATGTTATGATTTTAACAGCTACTAAAAAAATATTTATAACCGCAAAACAAGTGATGTAAATCTGTTCTTTACATAATAAACCCCTTGTATAAAAAAGTGTGTTTTTTGCGGCTATGAAGTAAAATGTTTTTAACAATATTTTCTGGTTTAACGACATGATGATTGAGCTTTTAAGAAAAAATTAACCAAAAATTTACCATCGTATAGAACAGGTACTATTTTAAAAAAGTAAGCTTGAATTAAAAAAGGCTACTCAGCATTTTGAAATAATATATTTAAAATAAAAAATAAAATAAAATAAAATAAAATAAAATAAAATAAAATAAAATAAAATAAAACAAAATAAAATAAAACAAAATAAAATAAAATAAAATAAAATAAAATAAAATAAAATAAAATAAAATAAAATAAAATAAAATAAAATAAAATAAAATAAAATAAAATAAAATAAAATAAAATAAAATAAAATAAAATAAAATAAAATAAAATAAAATAAAATAAAATAAAATAAAATAAAATAAAATAAAAGTGAATAAAATAAAATAAAATAAAATAAAATAAAATAAAATAAAATAAAATAAAATAAAATAAAATAAAATAAAATAAAATAAAATAAAATAAAATAAAATAAAATAAAATAAAATAAAATAAAATAAAATAAAATAAAATAAAATAAAATAAAATAAAATAAAATAAAATAAAATAAAATAAAATAAAATAAAATAAAATAAAATAAAATAAAATAAAATAAAATAAAATAAAATAAAATAAAATAAAATAAAATAAAATAAAATAAAATAAAATAAAATAAAATAAAATAAAATAAAATAAAATAAAATAAAATAAAATAAAATAAAATAAAATAAAATAAAATAAAATAAAATAAAATAAAATAAAATAAAATAAAATAAAATAAAATAAAATAAAATAAAATAAAATAAAATAAAATAAAAGAAAATAAAATAAAATAAAATAAACTTAAAAAAATATAAAAAAGTAAAAAAACATAAAAATGAAAAAATAAAACTTAATTCAATTTAATTTAAAATATTTAAAATTATTATTTGCAAGTTATTTAGTTTTTTTATTTTATTTTATTTATTTTAATTTAATTTTATGTGTAGTCGTCGGGTGCAGTCGGGTATTTATGATTTTTTTATAATCAGAACAACCCAGCAGTACAACAAAAAAAAACACCTAAAAACTACAAATGTTTAGTATTGTACATAAAACACAACAATAAAATATTTAAAAATACAACTTTTTACTCATGCGAATTATAAACTAAATAACTATTACACGCGACTCGCTACTTGACTACAAACTATTTTCTAAATTATTTACAACTTTTGCCAGCAACACAAACTGGAGGTAAAACTAGGTGCCTCTCGATTGCTAGCTGCCTCGCATTGCTGCAAAATAACAAATGCTGCTGCGTCGACTGCGCTGATTATTTGACCTGCCCCGTGAGCACACCACGCTTAAACTCTACATACAAGCTAACAGACAGGCATTGAGCGCAGCCATCATGCGTCCTTTGCGCCAAATGTGCCACAACGGCAAATATGCGGCAAAACTTTCGTGCACCTCATTTTGAATGATTTACAAAATTTTTTTTTTTTTGCTGCGCTGGAATAACAATTTGCAAAAAGCATCCCTGCGGTTATTGAACTTTTTTCTCAACACGAAAACGTAGCGACTCCCAAGGCGCTATTAAATATTTAAAGGCGGTCT
>CAXKVI010000339.1:15000-17500 GCA_964058755.1 Campiglossa producta
CTTTATTTTGTGCGCGCAAAATAAATTAGTTCATTTAGTGCACGCATGCATAACTTTTTTAAGAGCTCTTGCGAGTGCTTTAAAAAGCATTTAGTAAGGAATATAAGAATTTTATTTAAGGGCGACTTTAGTAAAAATATTGTATAGAATATTAAGACTGTCTTTATGGACTCGTCCTCAGATATTTCTCACTTGAGGAACCTACATATGAGCCGTTTACAGCACAAGCGGCATAAGTCTAGTTTTTGTTTCTGAAATTCACTTCCTAAGCGGCGATATGAAGTTTTGATTGAGAGTAAAATTTGAGAAAATGGCTGATGATGCAACGGAAATAGAAATAGTAGTCGACTTCCAGGCGTATGTTGCAGACTTTCAGGCGTAGGCGATTTTCACCACGTTGTTTAGCTGTGCAAATCAAATAGGAGGTGAAATTCTAGGATCTAGCTAACATTGTACAAATTGTTATAGTTAGGCCGAGCAGAATTCATGGCTGTTGCCACTTAGGACGGTTTACAGGGTTGCCACCAATCCCAATTTTTTGTTTAATATAGGGCTAGATATGCCAATAAGGGTATCAAATGAAAGGTATTTTCGACCGCATTCCAAATAAGATAATTTCAGGCAGGGTTGACACTTAGGGTTGCCACCTAACCGTAATTTATTTATTTTTTCGTTTATCTCGGGAAATGCTGGACCGTTTTGGATAACATTTGGCACATAGACAACCTGATTCATTCCAAGATTATATAAGTGGGTGTTGCCACTTATGGCGGTTTACAGGGTTTGCCACCTATCCCAATTTTTTTTGTTTAATGTAGAGCTAGATATGCCAATGTGTGTATCAAATGAAAGGCATTTTCGACCGCATATTAAATATAATAATTTGAAGCAGGGTTGCAACTTAAGGTTGCCACCTTACCGCAATTTATTTATTTCTTCGTATATTCCCTAAACTGCTTGACCGATTTGTATAAAAGTTGGCATACATATATACAATTTGATACATTATAAGATTATATAAATGGGTGTTGCCACTTAGGGTGGTTTACAAGGTTGCCACCTATCCCAATTTTTTTTAAATATAGATCTAGATATGCCAATATTGGTATCAAATTAAAGGTATTTTCGACCGTATTCCAAATATGACAATTTCAGGGGTTTCCACTTGCGGTTGCCACCTAACCGCTAGTTATAACCCATTTTACAACTCTCCTTCCTATCCTTCTTCGCATTGACACTATCTCCCTTCCTTTTTCTCTCCATTTCCCTCTTTCCTTGTACCACGCCCCTCTTCCTCTATATCCCATTCGTATTGGGCCCTGTTAATTTAGGCATAATTCTACCCACGTACCGAATTTGAAGGAAAACGCACCATGTATAAAATATTTTCGAATTGATCGGTTCCCTGGTCCACTTCCTGGAAGTAAGATATTGTGAATCTAAATCAATCTCGAATACATCTTATTCATATTTCGTTATTGCTGAATTTAAGAAGTTAACTTCTTTCACGTGTACTAGCTATACGCGGTTTTTTTTACTTTTCTTAAATTCTTTCTTCTCTCGCAACATTTTGCTTCCGGTCGCATTGGCTTTAAATTGACCGCCAACTTGGTTGGTTTCAGCAATGGCTCTGTTTGTGTAAAACATCGGTCGCCTATTACTCGCTTCAGGGAAATGAGTGGCGCCATGTTATGGCATGTGGCGTACAAAGTGCCATCATACTAAGGCTGTGCCGGCAGCGCGAGTATAAATGGCCGGTTTAAAAAAAAAAACAATCTCATATCTTACGTTGGCGAAAAACAATTTGCACGAAGCGGTTTACGAAGCTACAAATATTCATTCGTAGTGAACTTACTTCGACCTCGCTAATAATTATCTCAAATAATAAAAAACCCAACATCCCACAGATACCGCTTGAAAAATCTATCTTCGGTCAGTCACCACATCACACTCCATTATACATACCATCAAAGCTTTATGGAATATTCGGTTGAGCGCATGTCGGTCGCACAGCATGATGAAAGCGTATGGAATTTGTATCTGCCATTGCAACATCGGGCAAACACACGTTGGCCTAGCACACATCAGGCTCATCCCGGTTTAAGTATCATTCAAAATTTGTAGTTTTTTTTTTTTTGGCATTTCGCCTGTTGTTCTCGTATGCTTTAACTATTGTGCTCTGTGTATATGGAAAGTGTGACGGAAAAACACTAAAGTATTTGATAGGTCACTGACGTAATAGTAAAGAGGCGAGTGAGAAGGATTACATGTGATATCGCATGAAAAGGCAGACAGAATTCACTCCGCTAAAACGAAAGGAAGGCGTCAAAAGAAACAAAGCTCTTTGCTGCATGGTAGGGATTCTTATTGATTTTTGCTTTTATTTTTTTGTTATACCGAATTTGATAAGTAAGCTCTAGGGAATAGTGTTTTAGATGAGGGTAAGAATTTTCGTCCACCTACATATGTACATATATGTAGTAGGGTAAAGTCACTTTAA
>CAXKVI010000339.1:22500-45000 GCA_964058755.1 Campiglossa producta
CAATGATCAGGTAGTCTGAAGGAGAGCTCAAGGTCCAAATCCCTTGAATAAACGCCTCCTCCAACTCTGCCGTCCAACTTCGAGCCGTCGGTGTATATGGAAGTGCCACCATTTGTTTCGGGACACCAATCCGTCCTCTCCCAGTCTTCTCTGCTGGGAATGTTTATTTTGAAACAGCTATCCCCGACTGTAGTAGTCGCACAACGATCTGTGCTTAGAGGGAGAAAGCTGTAAGATTCCAGAATACTGGAGTGTCCAATAGTACCCGCAGCCCAACTGGAGGTTTCTCTTAGGCGCAGAGCTGATGCCGCCGCTGACCGAAACCCTTCCAGATCAAGTGGCAAAATGCCCAGAATGACCTGGAGGGCTTCGTTCGGCGTTGTCCTTAGCGCACCGCTTATACAGATCATATTGGATCTATGGACTTTCCGCAACAGATTCAGGTATGTTGCCTTGCTCAGCGCAGGCCACCATACGACGACTCCATAAAGCATGATTGGGCGAATGATGGCCGTGTAGATCCAACTGCATACTCTAGGGCTGAGCCCCCATTTTTTGCCAATGGCTCTTTTGCAGGTGTAAAGAGCGATGCAAGCTTTCTTCTGGCGCTGAAGAACATTCTCCTTCCAATTCAATTTCCTGTCCAGAACTATGCCTAGAAACTTGGCCTTATCCGACAAGCCCAGGCGCGTGCCATCTAGTTCTGGTAGGCTTAGTGGCGGTATTTTGTACCGGTTGGTGAAGAGGACAAGTTCCACCTTCCCTGGGTTGATACTAAGTCCGCAGCGAGAGGACCACGTCGAAACTTCTCGCAGTGCTACTTGCATCAGGTCACACAGAGTTTGTGGGAACTTGCCTCTGAATGCAATAGCTAAATCGTCTGCGTATGCCACTATCTTCCCGCCCCCCCAGCTTGTGTCACGTAGCAACGAGTTGACTGTGAGGTTCCATAAAAGCGGGGAAAGAACACCACCCTGGGGTGTTCCCCTTGTGACATAGCGTGATAACTCAACCGTACCAAGTGAAGAAGCTATTTTCCTTCCCATTAAAAGTTGGTCAATTAAACCAGTTAGAGGTCTGTCTACTCCCAGATTAGTTAGAGCGGAGTTGATAGCCTCCGGGCTTATATTGTTGAAAGCCCCCTCAATGTCTAGGAGGGCCACGAGACAGTAGTCCTTTTCACACAGCGATTTCTCAATGACAGACACTAGGCTGTGCAGAGCGGTTTCTGTTGATTTACCCTTGGTGTATGCATGCTGATAGCTAGAGATAAGGTTGCTATCAATAGTCGTTAAGAGGTAGTCGCTTAATATCCTCTCAAAGGTTTTTAGTACAAAGGACGAGAGACTGATCGGTCTGTAGTCTTTTGGCTCGTAGTGGGATGCCTTCCCAGCCTTAGGGATAAACACTACCGTGGCGCTTCTCCAGGAGCCCGGAATGTGGTTGAGAGCCAGGCAGGCTGTGAAGAGAAATACCAGCCATTTAGCTGATGTCTCCAACGTGTTTATAAGCTGCGCGGGGATAATCATGTCCGGCCCGGCAGCCTTATACGGTTCAAAGCTCTTAACTGCCCACCTTACTCTTTCCTCAGTGATGGGTATATTTACTGCCAGGTTTGTTGCAGGTGCTAGTGGTGCATCATGCATATTCCCCGGAAAATGTGTATTCAAGAGCAGCTCAAGGGTTTCCTCTTCCGTGCTGGTCCAGGATCCGTCAGGCTTTCGCAAATAGCTGATGGTTGTTTGACTTTTCGAGAGGACTCGTCTAAGTCTCGCTGTGTCGTCGACCTTTTCGACGCCAGTGCAGAAATTTCTCCACGAGGTTCTCTTTGCCTGTCTCAGAGCTTTTTTGTAGGCCCTTAGTTTAGCTTTATATTCGTGCCAATGAGGCTCAGAGCCGAAGCTCTTGGCCTTGTTAAATTGTTTCCGGCATGATATTCGGAGCGAGTCCAAATCGTAGGACCACCAATGTGGCCTGTGTTTACCGCGTGGTTTTGGCACTGGACAAGCCTGTCCTAGAGCATTCGAGAGCGCCGATGTAAATGTAGTAACAAGATCCTCCAGCTCCTCTACTGATGAGGGGGCTTGTGAGGGCAGTACTGGGAGGTCTCTGTCTAATATTTCATTGTGTAACTGCCAATCAGTGTTACGTGGATTGCGTTTCATGATTGGTTGTTCTACAATAAAGTCTAAAACCATTTCTATGTAACGGTGGTCGGAGAAAGAATGTTCTTCCAGAACCCGCCATTTTCTGACCCACTCATAAGCGCCTTCACTACAGAGAGTGAGGTCTATGACCTCCCTGCGGGTCTTAGTGATAAAAGTAGGCTCATTACCCACGTTGCAAATCACCAGGTTGGTTGTTAAGAGGTAATCAAACAGAGACTCGCCCCTGGCATTGATGTCGGAGCTCCCCCATTGGACATGGTGAGCATTAGCGTCCGCTCCAATAATAAGATTACCCGTGCAGAAATTTGACACCAGGTCTTTCACCTCCATTTGTGGTGGGGGTTCTTCGGCGTCGTAGGGCATATAGACCGACGCCACCGTCAGGCGGGTACTGTCGACCGTTAGACTGATAGCGGTAATATCACCATTGGTGTAGTTAGGTAGGAGAACTCAGACTTGACCAAAATACACGTTCTGACTTTGCTCTCCTCGCTGGCTCGAATGAGCTTGAAGCCCTTAGTCCCCAATCCGCAGATTCTCGAGCTATTGACCCAGGGTTCTTGGATGAGGACCACATCCACGTCGCCTTTAGAAAGACGACTACTTAAAGCAGCCGAAGCTACTTTAGATTTGTGCAGATTAATCTGAAGCACCACCAACATGAGAGCGCACAGACTTCCCTGCCGTCCCCATATCGTCGAGGTTTGCCCCATCCCGGAGGTTGCCTATCAACGACGAGTTGTTCCGATTAACTGCCCGATATGGCGTTGCAGGAGTCTTGCTGTCTGCAGCGTTGGATGTTAATCGCTCAGCGTTGGCTGCTACCACCGTGACGTCGAGGGCTTCCTCGTCCTGTAGGCTGTCCTCCATCTCCGAGTTGTTCACAGCACTATCGCCAAGGGACGTGGCGGATAACATGCTTTCCGCATCGGAATCCTCCGCTTCCTCTTCTGGTAATTCGTTTTCCGGTTCCCCCGGAGCAGCCGAGAAGGCAGCGCGCTGAGCATCACCACGATATACGTGGATAACGATCTGGCCTACGCTGTAGTGTACTAGGCCATTGCACCTTTTGAGGGGCTCGATTGACTCTTTATTCATGGTGAAAACCACCTGCCTGTCGGGCCCTACCGCATCCCCGACCAGATTGACACTCCAGTCATGCGTTGGCAGGGACGGATTCATTAGCCGTAGCATCCCGAGAATTCTCTCGGGTTCGTCAGGGATGGCCGGAATCCACGCCCTTGCCCTTGGACGAGCTGGAATGTCCTTCCAGTCGACGACCTCTATCTTTGCGCCCTTGTAGACTTCACCCAGCTTAGCAGCTGCTGCCTTGTACAGTGCTACGGTTTTTGCATCCTCGCATGCGAGTAATTTAATCTGACCCTGGTGCCAACCCGCATCCGTTACTCGCGCCGAACTACCCGGAAACTCTGGAGCAACATTGAGAAGAATGTTGCCGAGTTCATTTCGCACGTAACGCCACCGGTCCTTAGGGATGGCCAGGCGGTCATTGCCTCGGTCCAGGACGCCTATAAGGATCCTGTCCTTGGTTACCTCAGCAAAGCTTAGTTTGCCCGCTCCAGGGGTATTCTGATGCCGCTTGGGAGGGGGATTCAACTCCAGGTCCGATCTCTGGCGCTTGAAAGGGTTAACTTTTAACCTCTTTGGCATGTAAGAATTTTGGAAATCCGGTATCACAGCTTTCGCTAGCTCTACCGATTTACTGGATTTCGGCGACAGCGATTCCTGCGGTACCCCTTCATACCTCTTCAGGATCTTTGCAGCCAATCTTTTCTCGTGGTATGTGAAGCGGCGGGGAGATGTCTCCTGGGAGTGCGGACCCGTAGTTGCCATCGCGGTCGCTCTCCTTGCCGAAATCTCAGTTGCAGCTTCCTTCTCCTTCGAAACTCCGAGGCCAGGTCGTGAGACCGCTGCCACAGACGTAAAGATACTGGTTTTCATATCAGCGGTTGATGGGAGTTTAGCATCTGCCGTTGTCCGCTTAGTTGCGTTGGCAACCGCACTGGTGCTAGCTCCCATCAAGTCAATCTTAGTCGATAGAGGGTTGGTTGACCGACTCGTAGTTGCCATCGCTGTCGATCCCCCCCTTGATTGTGGAACGGAGGTTGTCCTCCGGCGTTGTTGTTGCTTTCTCGCCTGTTCCTCCATAGCTCTCCTTTGCTGAGGAGTGAAATTTGGCGTTGTTTGTTTTTTAGGTTTATCGTTTTTATTTGGATAATTTGAGTTCATCTTGTTCGTACGACCCATCGCCGGACACGGCCAGCTTAGGGTCAAGGGAAGAGTAGGGGAAAATGTGTCGTCCGCCGCGGCAGAGCCCCGTACCGCGGTAAGGCCATGCTTACTCTCTGAGGCGACCCGGTATCAGAGAGGCTCCGTTCAAATACAGCCACGATTTGCCTCCCGGCTGCAAACGTCCAATGGGCACGGTTTCGCATAACACCCTGGATTGGGAGGGGGAAGATCTTTGTCGTCGCGCCAGAGAGGCTAGGCTGCTCTCGTGATGAAGTGCCGTACGGAGCTATGATCACAAGGGCAGCGTAGCCCTGTGGCTATCGACTTAAGCCTTCGTACCGCGGCAAGGTATCCACCCTTCACGAGGGAAAATAAAATAAAATAAAATAAAATAAAGTAAAATAAAATAAAATAAAATAAAGTAAAATAAAGTAAAATAAAATAAAATAAAATAAAATAAAATAAAATAAAATAAAATAAAGTAAAATAAAATAAAATAAAATAAAATAAAATAAAATAAAATAAAGTAAAATAAAATAAAATAAAATAAAATAAAATAAAATAAAATAAAATAAAATAAAAAAATAAAATAAAATAAAATAAAATAAAATAAAATAAAATAAAATAAAATAAAATAAAATAAAATAAAATAAAATAAAATAAAATAAAATAAAATAAAATAAAATAAAATAAAATAAAATAAAATAAAATAAAATAAAATAAAATAAAATAAAATAAAATAAAATAAAATAAAATAAAATATGTTCGCATTTACTTCTTCCAAGTTCCTTTTTTCTTGCTGTTATTGTTGTTTTTTTCTTGCTATTCAGGTTTAGTTTCATTACTTCTTACCTTAAGTAATAAATATCTTCAATTAGAACAAAATAACATACAAGCATATTGGTGTACCATGGCGTATGAGTAGCATTTTTTAATGAATCAAATACATTGGGAATTCGTTGCTTAAAGACCAATTGTGCACCAGACAGTTATGTTTTCGTCGATATTCTTTTATCGCTCAGCAAAGCGGCCAATGTAAGTCCAAAAAGCTCCAAAATTAGTTTCTGATACAAACATATATACATATGTACAAAGGGTTAACTCCAGTGGCCTTTCATACTAAAATAATGTCCACACTATATTCTCGAAAATGAACTAATTTATTATAGAAAATTTCAGAAAAATAGGTGTTTTTAAGTTACGCAAGACTGCATGCGTCACAGAATTTTTTTCTTTTATGTGCTTCTTGGCATGTGCATGTTAACAAGCTGTGCTTACGCTCATCCAAGTAACACTCACACTAAACACGCTGTGTATACAAAAGAGTCTTTAACACTATTCATAGACGAAATAAGCTTGAAGCACATAAAAAGAAGATAGCGAAATCATACTAACTATCGCTATTATCAATTGGAAAAGGCAACGCTTGACAGTTTTGAGTGTTACAACGAAGATAAATGCTACTAAGCTGCTGTTACATAAAAAATGCTCATGGCACATGCGTACGTGTGCATATACAAATACGTGCATACTTGAGTGGGATATTACAAGAATGCGCAAACGGAAAAAAAGATAGTGTAGTATGCAACTAAATACTTTCTGACGTCACGACATGAGTTGAAGTTGACTAAAGAAAAATTTAAAAAACGAAAGCTACAGATAACCATAGAAAGTAGTAATACATAGCAGTGTTATCTGCAGTAAGGTGTGCGCTTCTTCCCACCGATGAAAAGAAGTTTATATGGTTACGGTTAAGTTATGTTTACGGATATGGTTATGCCAGTCAAGTTTACACTTACGAATACCGTTATGAGTATTTTTACGGTAACTGTGAAGCTTACGGTTACGGTTTAGTTTATGGTTACGGTTAAGTTTATGGTTACGTTGAATTTCACATCTTTGTATACTTTTATGTTTAAATTCACAGTAACGTTAAGTTTACGCTACGAATGTTGTTACGGTTAAGTTTAAATTTATGGCTACTGCTACGGCAAAGTTTGCACTTACGGTTACGGTTAAGTTGAAGGTTCCGTCACTGTAAGGGTTTCGATATGGATTTTCTAAAATTAAACGGGTACGGTTTGGTTCCGCCCAGAGAGAGTTTTACTCCTTGTTTTTTGGAGGCAAAGCAAAATTAAATTTAGATGAAACGAACACCCTGCTGTGCAATTCAGCTGTCGGGCAATATGCACTGAAGCGTGCCACCATTACAATAGTTGTTACACTTGTGAGTTACTATTTTTAACAAATATAAAAAAGTTGCACATGTAATACATGCTTCTTTCATAAATATGCAAGTAAGGATGTGTGTGTGTGTGTGTGTGAAGGTGTTGTGAGCGCGAAAGCAAAGCGCATTTGCACTTCAACCACCGGCCGCTGGCTATGTTGCAAAGAGGGATAGATGAGAAAGGGTAGAAGGAAATATAAAATAAAAAAAGTAACAAAACAAAAAAAGGAAAATGTGAATAAAATAAGAAAATGCGCAAAAAAAAGAAGCTCACGTACTGCAACTTTTCTCGCTACTTAGTGGCAATTGAAAGAATCAGAAGCAGAAAAGGCAGAAGAAGCAGCTAAAAAAAACTTATTTACAATTCTGTTTCTTTTCTACGCCATAAAGGCTATAAAGCACGCATTGCTAAAATTTTCTTTCGTTTTACTTATGTAATTCCGAGAAGTATACATCTTTCATTGGCATCTGCCTGCGATTTATACACATTTGATGTTGTTCTTTCATACAATATCTCTACACAATCTTAAGGAAGAACTATACATCAGCGAGTTTCAGTGCTAAAGCGTTTCATCGCATTTGTCAACTCTATCTTTTACAGAGCGCACATAAGAGCTGCAATACAAAGAGCTCTAAAATGCCCAAGCATCCTGATATAGAGTTCTGGATTCATCTCTATGCCTTTTGTGTGTTATTTTAACAACTTATAAATAACTTAATCTCTTCTTTTATTAATTAAATTTTATCTTGATGAAACTTTTTGCTCACGTTTAGTCAGCGTAAATACATAACTTGCTAATCTATTTTATATGTATATACATATCTACAAACATACCTTTTTACTAATTATCACTAATTGCTTTAATTCTCCCTTTTTTATTTATTTTTAGAGTTCGTGTGGAGTATTACGTGAATGAAAATACATTCAAAGAAAGACTGCAACTTTATTTCATTAAGAATCAGAGATCAAGTAAGTACACAAAGTAATAACATATGTATTAGACCGGGTCGAAGAAAAAAGTTGCAAAATCCGCCCCTAAATTTGAAGGTTATGTAATGAGGATTTCGGGAATTTTTTTGTATCCTTGCAAAAACAGCCCAAATGGTTTTTTTATTGTAACTTTCTTACTTCACATCCGATTTTTAAAAATGATATGTCAAAATTTTTATTTCGACAGCCCGCATAATTCTTCTGAATGTCCTTTTGGACTCGGAAGTCTTTTTCACATAGTAACGGCAGCCAACTGCCCAAATAGTTTTTTTTTATTGTAACTTTTTTATTCTACATCCGATTTTTAAAACTCATATGTCAAAATTTTTATTTCGACAGCCCGCATAATTCTTGTGAATGTCCTTTTGAGCCCGGAAGTCGTTTTCACATAGTAACGGCAGCCAACTGCCCAAATGGTTTTTTTTATTGTAACTTTTTTATTTTGCATCCGATTTTTAAAAATGATGTGACTGCCAACTGCCCAAATAGTTTTTTTTTGTAGCTTTTTTATTTTACATCCGATTTTTAAAAATGATATGTCAAAATTTTTATTTCGACAGCCCGCATAATTCTTCTGAATGTCCTTTTGGACTCGGAAGTCGTTTTCACATAGTTACGGCAGCCAACTGCACAAATGGTTTTTTTTTATTGTAACTTTTTTATTTTACATCCGATTTTTAAAAATGATAGGTCAAAGTTTTTATTTCGACAGCGCGCATAATTCTTCTGAATGTCCTTTTGAGCTCGGAAGTCTTTTTCACATAGTAACGGCAGCCAACTGCCCAAATGGTTTTTTTTTTTTGTAACTTTTTTATTTTGCATCCGATTTTTAAAAATGATGTGTCAAAATTTTTATCTCGACAGCCCACATAATTCTTGTGAATGTCCTTTTGGACTCGGAAGTCGTTTTCACATATTAACGGCAGCCAACTGCCTGATTACATCTGATTTTTAAAAATGATATATCAAAATTTTTATTTCGACAGCCCGCATAATTCTTGTGAATGTCCTTTTGAGCTCGGAAGTCGTTTTTACATAGTAACGGCAGCCAACTGCCCAAATGGTTTTTTTTTATTGTAACTTTTTTATTTTGCATCCGATTTTTAAAAATGATGTGACTGCCAAATGCCCAAATAGTTTTTTTTTGTAGATTTTTTATTTTACATCCGATTTTTAAAAATGATATGTCAAAATTTTTATTTCGACAGCCCGCATAATTCTTCTGAATGTCCTTTTGGACTCGGAAGTCGTTTTCACATAGTTACGGCAGCCAACTGCACAAATGGTTTTTTTTTTATTGTAACTTTTTTATTTTACATCCGATTTTTAAAAATGATAGGTCAAAGTTTTTATTTCGACAGCCCGCATAATTCTTCTGAATGTCCTTTTGAGCTCGGAAGTCTTTTTCACATAGTAACGGCAGCCAACTGCCCAAATGGTTTTTTTTTTATTGTAACTTTTTTATTTTGCATCCGATTTTTAAAAATGATGTGTCAAAATTTTTATCTCGACAGCCCACATAATTCTTGTGAATGTCCTTTTGGACTCGGAAGTCGTTTTCACATAGTAACGGCAGCCAACTGCCTGATTACATCTGATTTTTAAAAATGATATATCAAAATTTTTATTTCTACAGCCCGCATAATTCTTGTGAATGTCCTTTTGGACTCGGAAGTCGTTTTCACATAATAACGGCAGCCAACTGCCCAAATAGTTTTTTTATTGTAACTTTCTTATTTTACATCCGATTTTTCAAAATAATAGGTCAAAGTTTTTATTTCGACAGCCCGCATAATTCTTCCGAATGTCCTTTTGAGCTCGGGCGTCGTTTTTACATCCGATTTTTAAAAATGATATGTCAAAATTTTTATTTCGACAGCCCGCACAATTCTTCCGAATGTCCTTTTGAGCTCGGACGTCGTTTTCACATAGTAACGGCAGCCAACTACCCAAAAAGTTTTTTTTTGTAGCTTTTTTATTTTGCATCCGATTTTTAAAAATGATATGTCAAAATTTTTATTTCGACAGCCCGCACAATTCTTCCGAATGTCCTTTTGAGCTCGGACGTCGTTTTCACATAGTAACGGCAGCCAACTGCCCAAAAAGTTTTTTTTTGTAGCTTTTTTATTTTACATCCGATTTTTAAAAATGATATGTCAAAATTTTTATTTCGACAGCCCGCATAATTCTTCTGAATGTCCATTTGAGCTCGGAAGTCTTTTTCACATAGTAACGGCAGCCAACTGCCCAAATGGTTTTTTTTTTTTATTCTAACTTTTTTATTCTACATCCGATTTTTAAAAATGATATGTCAAAATTTTTATTTCGACAGCCCGCATAATTCTTGTAAATGTCCTTTTGAGCTCGGGCGTCGTTTTCACATAGTAACGGCAGCCAACTGCCCAAAGAGTTTTTTTTTTTGTAGCTTTTTTATTTTACATCCGATTTTTAAAAATGATAGGTCAAAGTTTTTATTTCGACAGCCCGCATAATTCTTCTGAATGTCCATTTGAGCTCGGAAGTCTTTTTCACATAGTAACGGCAGCCAACTGCCCAAATAGTTTTTTTTTTTTGGAGCTTTTTTATTTTACATCCGATTTTTAAAAATGATATGTCAAAACGGCAGCCAACTGCCCAAATAGTTTTTTTATTGTAACTTTCTTATTTTACATCCGATTTTTCAAAATAATAGGTCAAAGTTTTTATTTCGACAGCCCGCATAATTCTTCCGAATGTCCTTTTGAGCTCGGGCGTCGTTTTCACATAGTAACGGCAGCCAACTGCCCAAATAGTTTTTTTTTTGTAGCTTTTTTATTTTACATCCGATTTTTAAAAATGATATGTCAAAATTTTTATTTCGACAGCCCGCATAATTCTTCCGAATGTCCTGTTGAGCTCGGATGTCGTTTTCACATAGTAACGGCAGCCAACTGCCCAAATAGTTTTTTTATTGTAACTTTCTTATTTTACATCCGATTTTTCAAAATAATAGGTCAAAGTTTTTATTTCGACAGCCCGCATAATTCTTCCGAATGTCCTTTTGAGCTCGGGCGTCGTTTTCACATAGTAACGGCAGCCAACTGCCCAAAAAGTTTTTTTTTGTAGCTTTTTTATTTTACATCCGATTTTTAAAAATGATATGTCAAAATTTTTATTTCGACAGCCCGCACAATTCTTCCGAATGTCCTTTTGAGCTCGGACGTCGTTTTCACATAGTAACGGCAGCCAACTGCCCAAAAAGTTTTTTTTTTGTAGCTTTTTTATTTTACATCCGATTTTTAAAAATGATATGTCAAAATTTTTATTTCGACAGCCCGCACAATTCTTCCGAATGTCCTTTTGAGCTCGGACGTCGTTTTCACATAGTAACGGCAGCCAACTGCCCAAAAAGTTTTTTTTTGTAGCTTTTTTATTTTACATCCGATTTTTAAAAATTATATGTCAAAATTTTTATTTCGACAGCCCGCACAATTCTTCCGAATGTCCTTTTGAGCTCGGACGTCGTTTTCACATAGTAACGGCAGCCAACTGCCCAAAAAGTTTTTTTTTGTAGCTTTTTTATTTTACATCCGATTTTTAAAAATGATATGTCAAAATTTTTATTTCGACAGCCCGCATAATTCTTCTGAATGTCCTTTTGGACTCGGAAGTCGTTTTCACATAGTAACGGCAGCCAACTGCACAAATGGTTTTGTTTTTTATTGTAACTTTTTTATTTTACATCCGATTTTTAAAAATGATAGGTCAAAGTTTTTATTTCGACAGCCCGCATAATTCTTCTGAATGTCCTTTTGAGCACGGAAGTCTTTTTCACATAGTAACGGCAGCTGACAGCGTTTAAGGTCCTTAAAGTATCCTTTATGTCTCACCATAGGAAAGTGCTTTGAAATTCATGATAATGCCAAACAGTTCATAAACTGGAAATTTCGATAGTATGATAAAAGGCTCTTTACAATCACATACTGCGTATTCGTGTACGTACGCAGGCAGTTTGAATATGCGTTTACTTTTCGAATTTGACGACCAGTGATTTTAAATACGAAATTCGAAATATGAAAACATTGATTACGTCATATACTTCACATATTGTCGCTCGCTTGCCAGAGGCATGAATTCCCAAAATTTTCCAGATTTGAGTTAATAGCCTCACGTGATTAACCTCTCGTTTTTCTACGATTCACGAAAATCCTGACTTTCCGAAGTACATGGAAATTTGCAATGCCATTTTTATGAATGTGTAGTTCAATCTCTGAAAATTTTGACAGAAAAACGAATATGCTACACATGCAGGTTTCTGGTGCAACAAAAATATCTCAAAATTAAATTTCCAAATATTTTTACGTGCCAGAAGCATGAATTTGTGCACTCACAAACAGACACCATGACGTATACGTAACAATTTCACAACACATTCATGTTGCTGGCACAACGAAAATTTAAAAAAATTTGGAAATTCAATTTTCAAACAAATTTGTTGTCCCAAAAACATGATTGTGCTGCAGATTCATGCTTCTGGCACAACAGATATTTTTAAAAATTTACTTTGGAAATTTTTGAAAGATGAATATGCCGTATCTCGAGGAATTTAAGGATTATTAAAGTAAAAACTATATCAGTGGAAAGAGTATAATGAGAATAAAACTTGCAAAAACATATCTGTGGAGATTTGACAAAACGGCTTATATCAAGATAGGGCATTTTTTAGATATTGATTGCATAGGATTTTCTTCTTTGCTATGCATAATTGTCTCCAACTAGCGTGTTTCTATGACCTTTAGTTCAAAAGTCATAGTACCGAAAAATATCAACATAATTCAATTTTTTAGTACAAAATCAATCATATTTAAAATCAGTTAAATCTGAAATAAGTTGTTTTGTCAAAATTTCACAGATATTTTGTCGAAAACAAAAATTTGACATTTTGCGAGAACAATAAACTTGCAAATACGATTTCCCTTGCCTCTGGCAAGCGAGCGACAATATAAATATCAAAAAAGTTACGTATACGCCCCGTACTACCCAAATGAAACTAATCAATCGAAAAAATTATATTCATACACACTTTACCTTTTCCCTTTTTGAAACCATCCCAATTGTGGTAACAGTTAAAACCATCATAGTTGTCTCTACACATCACATTGAATCAAATAAAAAAATACATTGGCTGAAATTATCAATTGCCATGACCTAAAAAGGAATTCACTATAATCTTTCCACAAATAGAAAGCCCACACCAACAAATCCATATCAAATATAAAAGTACATTTTATTAATGGTTCAAATGTATATAGCCAGTATATTCATTTAAGCTTATAATAAGCATTCATGTACATCTCTTTAACCAATATTCATAAAATAAAATCATTGAATTGGCAAAGCAAACACACATACATACCTAGTTTTTTGTGAACATTCATGTTCACAAATCTATGCAAAATTTAATGCTTCATTGAGCATAAAATTTGTTCAACATGAACATCAAATATACATAATTTCATACATACAAAAATACTTATTCACGATAGGGATTTCTTTTTACAAATTTTTAAAGCGTTTAAAAGTGCATTGAAAGTTTTTGTTAAAGAAAATTCAAAGTTTGAGTTTAGTTCTCAGAAAATTTAGGTTGTCAATGAAAATAAAAGATATTTGATGTCGCTAAATTATTATTAGATAGAAAATGGAATGGAAAGAAAAGCAGAGGAAAATAAGGAAAGCAAAGCAAATAAGAGGTCAGAAAGGAAAAGTAAAGGAAAAGAAAGGAAAGAAAGGGAAAGAAAAGGAAAGTAAGGGAAAGGAAAGAAAATGAAAGGAAAGGAAAGGAAAGGAAAAGGCGATCCTTCACCTCACAGTATAAAGGTTCGCACATCCCCTAAATTGCGGTTACCGAGTTCTAAATACACGGTTAGTGAGAGAAGGGAAAGGAAAGGAAAGGAAAGGAAAGGAAAGGAAAGGAAAGGAAAGGAAAGGAAAGGAAAGGAAAGGAAAGGAAAGGAAAGGAAAGGAAAGGAAAGGAAAGGAAAGGAAAGGAAAGGAAAGGAAAAGAAAGGAAAGGAAAGGAAAGGAAAGGAAAGGAAAGGAAAGGAAAAGAAAAGAAAAGGAAAGGAAAGGAAAGGAAAGGAAAGGAAAGGTAAGGAAAGGAAAGGAAAGGTAAGGAAATGTAAGGAAAGGAAAGGAAAGGAAAGGAAAGGAAAGGAAAGGAAAAGAAAGGAAAGAAAAGAAAATTAAAGGAAAGGAACGTTGTAAACGACAAATATAAAATATTTAGTAGAAGAAAAAACGGGTTGAAGGCGCCATTATGCCGCTAGCTTAAAATAGCTCTCTCTTTGACTTGGAGCCCCAAAAATACGCCAAATAGCACCTTTTTTTGAATTATTGAAAACAGCCGTTACAATAAGAATCCACAAAAAACGCAGTTTGAAAAAAAATGTCAGTTACAACGTTATTTGTGGCGCACGTTCATTCGTCTATTTGTATAGAGATAGTATAGATATTCCAATATCAACTAAAATAGAGTTCTCACCAAGATCAAGTTGGGATCATTTTGGGGTCATTTTCAAATCATTTTTGAGATCATTTTGGGACTATTTTGGCGTCATTTTGGGGTCATTTTGGAATCATTCTGAGATCAGTTTACGGTCATTCTGGGATAAGTTTGGGGTAATTTTCGGGACAATTTGGAATTATTTTGGTTTTATTTTTGATTTTAAGACTGTTCACTAGGGTGTTGCCACTTGGCGCGGTTTATAGAGTTGCTACCCATCTAACTTTTTTTTTTTTGATACACATTGAGCAAGATATGCCATTATGGGTATCAACTCAAAGGTATTTTCACTAGCATACCAGCCATGATGTCTCAAGAATGGGTTGGCACCAAACTGCATTTAATTTATTTCTTCATTTATTTCTTTCGTATATTGACCGATTTGTATGAAATTTGGTTTATGGATATTATACGTACTTCATGCTAAAATATTCTTCTACATGGATTTGCCACTTGAGGCTGTTTCTAAAGTTGCCACCTATTTGATATTTTTTCGGAAATCTATTTTGAAAAAATGTAAAAATCGAAAATACCGAGCAAGCTCTGTCATCCAGCTACTATACTTTAATTTTATGAAGTTCAATTTTTAAAGTATTTTTTTTTTTTTAATCAGATTACCAGGCTAATCCACACTGAGTATTCGAATAAGAAATATGTAATTACACTTCTAAATTAACTCCAATTTTTTTTTAGTTATCTTTTATCACAGATTTTGTTTTTCTCCAGAGCACAACAGGACATTTGATATTCGATTTCAAAAGTAATTAAATTTCTGCGCATTTGATTTCATAAAATTGAAATACATCTTAAAGATTTGTTCTGTCTCAAACTTTCAGTAACATTATTCAAATTCGATTTTTCTTTTTGTTTATTTAGATTTACCGACAGCAAACATAAATTCGTTTCACGCCAATTTACCCGCCAGCTGCATGACATTTTCGAAAATTTGTTGAACCCACAACGGTAGAAACTTTATTAAGTGTACTGAAAATACTGATATATACAAATAAACTTTGACCTCATATGAGCACTTTAAGTGAATTGAAATTCGAATCCCAAATGTCCAATCTAAACAAAACTTGGCTAACTGGTAAGCTCTTTCAAACAAAGCGAGATGGCAACCAATAGTTCGTACAACAGCAGCAGTGATGAATGGTCTGCAAAAAGTTTTACTTGATTTGGTCTTAACTTTTGCTATCTGTTATTTCTATTGGTTGACTTTAGTATGGTAACGAACTTGGTTAAAGCCACAAAGTTGTCATAAATAAATCAATAAAACAATATACAAAATTTTTTGTTTAAAGTCACAAGCGTATGCAAGCAATCGGAAAGTATGGAAGTATTAAAGTTTTATTAAATGACTTTCACTTTTTTGTTTTAAAATTTTTTATGGTTTGGGTAAAAATCTTTGTTTAAAAAGCATTCTACTACCTAACAATACGCGTCCACTGAAACCTACTTGAGGTTGGTGTGAATATTTGCCACATTTCAAAATTTCTTTCGAACTATAAAAACGAGAAATGTCAACACTAAGCTCAAAATCAAACATATTAAGTTCAATAACACTAGCGATTAATTTACCTTAGACCAAGCATTAAATTAAATTAATTTACACACAAGTTTCCATTTGCACAGAATATTCAATCGAAATTCGTATTAACAATTAAGCCTAACTAATTCTGACTTTTGCTTTTCGCGCCTATGCTATAGTGAAATAGCAACGTAGCTAGAAAAAAAACTAGTTTCTCGTTGACATCAACCTAATCCAAAAGCGATCAAATTTCGGTCATAAAAATGCGCAATTCCGTAAAGTTGTTGCTCGAGTGTCTGTGTTGGAAAATTCCAGACCATTACCATAACATTACCACTACTACAGCATTACCATACCTTATCACTAGTAATAGACTCATGTGACTAATCTCTCGTTTCTCTACGTATCACGAAAATCCTGAGTTTCCAAAGTACAGGGAACCCCCGGGAAATTTGCAATGCCCATTTCATGAATGTGTAGTTTAATATCTGAAAAGTGTGCCAGAAAAACGAATGTGCTACACATTCATGTATTTGATCATTTTTAAAAATTTTCGTTGAGCCAGAAACAAGAATGTATTGCACTGAACTAGAGACACCATGGCGTATACGCAACAATTTTGCTACACACATTCGTGTTTTTGGATCAACGGGCAAGTTTCTGTAAGGACAATAATGGCGACCTGGTAACCGGCGTACAGAGTGTACTTAAATTATGGAGGGAACACTTCTCGTCACTGCTAAATCACGTTACGCCAAATCGTGGAGAAGTAGTTGCCTGTATGCTGCCATGTCTGATCATCTGACATCCCTGCTAAGCTTATATGGCTTTGCCAAATGACTCTGAGCGATACCAACAGCTCGGTCAGAATCGGGAAGGACCTCTCTGAGCCATTTGAAACCAAACGAGGTTTCAGACAGGGCGACTCCCTTTCGTGCGATTTCTTCAACCTGATGCTGGAGAAGATAATTCGAGCAGCAGAGCTAAACCGCATTGGTACAATATTTTACAAGAGCGCGCAATTGTTGGCGTAAGCCGATGATATTGATATCATTGGCCTTAACAACCGCGCCGTAAGCGCTGCGTTGCTTGGACTGGATAAGGAAGCGAAAAAAGTGGGTCTTCCGGTGAACGAGGACAAGACGAAGTATCTGCTGTCATCAAAGAAAGAATAGGCGCACCTGCGCCTTGGCAGCCAAGTCACCGTTGATAGCTACAAATTTGAAACAGTGAGGGACTTCGTCTATTTAGGAACAAGCATTAACACCGAAAATAATATCAGTCTAGAAATCCAACGGAGAATCACTCTTGCCAACAAGTGTTACTTTGGACTAAGTAGGCAATTGAGAAGTAAAGTTCCCTTTCGACAAACAAAGATCACGCTCTATAAGTCTCTCATCATACCAGTCCTAATGTACGGCTCGGAATCATGGACAGGGTCAAGAGAAGATGTGATGGCTCTTGGAGTATTTAGAAGAAAAGTTCTCCGGAAGATTTATGGTCCTTTCCGTGATGCCAACGGCGAGTATCGAAGGAAATTTAACGATGAGCTGTACGAGCTTTACGCAGACCTGACCATAGTTCAGCGAATTAAAGCCCAAAGGCTGCGCTGGCTGGGTCATGTTATGCGAATGTACAAAGAAGATCCAGCACAGAAGGTTTTCCTGTCGAAATCCGAATTCGGCAGCAGAGGAACGGGGAGGCCTTGACTGAGATGAAAACAACAAGTGGAGGATGACATGAACTCCATTGGGGGTTCCAATTGACGTCAGTTCACAACTCGTTGTTTTAACTGCAGGACACATATTTGTGTTTCAATGTTTGTGTAAGTAAATACACTTAATTGTTTGGTTTTGCTTACTTACGAACTAATCACACCAATGTGATTATTTAATTAATTAGCAAATAACAAATGGTCCAGTGGGCCACAACCAACAAATGTCAACAAGTTTTTTGGTCGGTAATTGGAAATTGTCTCTGCAATATTATATAATTTGAACTGAAATTTTAATGTATTTTGCGTTAACCATAAACCACAGAATAGACATACAAACAAATATTTAAGAACACTCCATGTTAGGGTATTAGGGTGGGCCAAACTCGCCGTCAGTTTGGTCTAAACTGGTTAAAGACGAAAAATATCCCATTATGAAGTGACTTAGATTGATAGAAATTGCAGAAAAAATCGTCCAAAAAATGTTGATTATTATGCAGAAAGGCTTATTGATTTCGACTTTTCTATGTATGTATTAGTTTTATTGTTACACAAGACAAAATCAGCTAAATGCTTATCAGCAAAAAAAAAAAATACTATATTTATATGTACATAAATTTGTTTTAGTAAATATGCATTTTATTTGGTCATTCAACCAAAATGATGCGTATATTTATAGAAGCTAATTGGACCAGTGTGGTATGTTGGTATGAAGATGCAGATATTACGCAAAAACTTTGATTTATGTTGAAAAACATGAAACACAAAAATAAAACTTTGTTTACAAAGCAAAGAAACCATAATAGGGAAGTTTATGAAGAAGGCCGAAAAGTTTATACAACACTAAAAGCTGGCGAAGCATGTCTATTAGACTAAGCTAAAAAAAAATGTATTAAACTTCGAAAAAAATCCTAAACCTCAGCCATAAAAAATAGCAGGTTATTATCACTTGTTAAGTAGGATATCACATCATATGCTTACAAAAGTGACTTGATGTAATTATCCTTCATGTAAATTCTTAGCACCAGGCATCCATAACATCTGGCAGACGTCGCATTAAGTAGTGTATATGATGTCATGTCACATGTTGAGCAGGATATCACATCATTTGCCTACAAGTAGGGTAATGCCGCCTGCAGGGCAAGATGTCTTTCGAAAAAATCCGGTACACCAGGTGATGCGATATCAGCGATTTGTTTCATCATATGAATATTTTGTATGCTATAATCTGGCACTACAGATAAGCACCGGATTATATCGGTCAAGAAAAAAAACTAAATAGACAAAATTAAATAGAGATTTCACCTTCTTCCAAATCTACCTACGCCCTTGATAGCCGCCTTTAGGTTCAAACAGATCACCACTCTCCGATACAGGTCTTCTGACAACAAATTTCATTATAACTAATATCATTATCTATTTACTTTTCTTTCAATACCTTTTTGGATATTTGTATTTGTAATAAAAAAAAGCCATTGAAACTTTTTCCAAATTGAATTGAGCAATGAGCAAAAGAGAATAAAATGTTATTATCCTGCTGTAAATGTAACGCACACCAGCTCATACGCCCAACTATCCAACTATGTATGCCCACCCTCACTAAAACTTATATTTGCTCGCCCTTATTTTTCCATCCACGCACGTATTCCCTCACTAATACATTTATAATTGCACACAAATAGCCAACGGCTAAGCGTAGATTCATTGAGGGTCGATTTTTGTGGCCAAAGGATCTGGCTAACTTTACTGGCATTTCGTTTTAACTTTGGATAGCCATTTACCCGCATACTTTTCCGTTCCTCCTTCACCAACTACAGCTCACGTTTTTTTCTCAGGTATTTATCACCATATTTGTCATCATTATCTGCGGATACGTTTTATGCTTTCCAATTTTAGTTGTGTGATTAAGTTGACAATGAGCTTATAATGAACTGATAATGAGCATATAAATGAGTTGGCTGAGTTTAGAAAAATAATGGGAAAAGAATTTGAGCAGATAAAACTGAAAAATTCGGGGGACATTATTGTGAATTAGTTGTCAACATCAAGGGCTTAAATAAATATGTAATACAATAAAACTTACTGAACTGGAAGATGCGGAATGTCGTTGCGCCTCTGTTGTAATGAAGCAAAATGTCCGATATCGCATTAGCTGGTGCACAGGATTTTTAAACATATGATCTGACATTATGCTCTACATGTGATGTGACATCATGTCTTGCAAGTGATCTGATATTCCGCTTCCCAGCTAATGATTTTAATTGATCGCCTGGAGATTTGTTCACAGGTGATGAGCAAAAAATCAAGATGTCACATCGAATGGTTCGCCAGGTTTTTCGTCACAGGATACCACATCAGGCGCACCAGGTGATATCAGATCCTACTCACCTTCTACACAGAGACACCTGCTATATTTTATGAGCAGCGCTAATGATTTCTGCGTCGAAAAATGCATAAACAAAGTTCCATATGTCGCATCACCTGGTCCAACGGTTATTTGTGAAATGATCAATGATTTATCAAATAAAATCAATGTCCTGCAGCTATTGTGAGATTCTGCTCTCGACAACTGCTATTTTTAACGGCCGCCTGTAGCTCAG
The DNA here is from genome assembly GCA_964058755.1 of Campiglossa producta. Taxonomy (NCBI): domain Eukaryota; kingdom Metazoa; phylum Arthropoda; class Insecta; order Diptera; family Tephritidae; genus Campiglossa; species Campiglossa producta. Next base: position 42,526 of record CAXKVI010000339.1, read on the forward strand.
GATTTAATTTGAGACACGTGATGAGACAAAATGATCTGAGATTATGCCCTACATGTGATGTGCCATCATGTCGTGCAAGTGATGTGACACTCTGCTCCCCAGCTAATGCGAAAGCGAGATTTTTAATGGTCGCCTGGAGATTTGTCACAGGTGATGAGCAAAAAATCAAGATGTGGAATGGAATGGTTCGCCAGGTTTTTCGTCACAGGATATCACATCATGCGCACCAGGTGATATCAGATCCTACTCACCTTCTACACAGAGACAGTTCTAATGATTTATGCGTCGAAAAATGCGTAGACAAAGTCCCATATGTCGCATTATCTGGTGCAACGCTTATTTATGAAATGATCAATGATTTATCAAATAAATTCAATGTCCTGCAGGTATTGTGAGATTCTGCTCTGTGCTATTTATAATGGCCGCTGTAGTTCAGGATTTAATTTGAGACACGTGATGAAACGACATACCACATGTTGCATTACCTGGTACGCTCTATCTGTAGGCACATGATGTGACATCCTGCTTACCAGGTGATATAAGATCGTACCCACCACTTGTGTGGATATTATATCCTATTCACCTTTTAATGCGACACCTGTCATATGTTACACATGGTACGTCGGATGTGAAGTCAAATGATGTGATATCCTGGTCTTTATGTGATGTGCTAAGAATTTACATATATCGTCCCCTTTTTGCGTTTTTATCGTAAACGCCAAAAAGGAAATTTTACAGGAGAGCATTTTTTAAATTTTTTTTTTTATTTTTTTCACTTATGAATTGGTGGATACGATAAAAAAGATAGCCATTTTTTGACATAACTGTGAGGATTTCAGCTATAAAATTTTACCAGATGATGCGCTAAGGGATGATGAACAAATTTGCATCAAAAAGTAAATTTCGAAAAAATGGTGGTTACGATAAAAACGCAAAAAGGGGACGATATGTCGAAAAATGTGTAGACAAAATGATGGATGTCACATCACCTAGTACAACGTGTTTTTAGGCAAATGCTCTGACATCCTGCTCTTAAGGTGATTAGGCACCTGCTGGATATTAGGCATCGTTCTCAGGACTTATTTGTAAACATGTGATGAGAGAAAATACCAGATGTATTACATACACGATAAAAATAAATACTATAAGCTTATATATGTATGTATGTATGTATGTTGTTTAAAAATAGCATACATTTATTTTCTTTTTCTCTCTCTTTGTAGGTCTACGAATACGAATAGCTGACTTATTTTTTAAATTACTAGCATGTGTTCTGTATATTTTACGTGTGATAACGGATACGAATCCAACATTTGTAACGTGGTAAGTAAAGTATTATTATTTTACAATGACTTATGCATATTGGGAATATAGCTTAACAAACTAAGCCCATTTTTTTAAGGGTATTTATAAGCTTTGCTAGCTAAAATTGAACTTTTATACTTCCAAACTAGCTTATACGTATAAATTCTTTAAACATTAACTAACATATTTTCATCATTTTTAGTTATGGCTGCTCATCGAGCAATAAATCCGAATTTCTCGTTTCGGCAGAACTAACGGAAGAAGAGTTCCAGGAGAATCCAATTATAAACTGGGAAGCTATCTTATGGGTAAATCGACCTACAATATTGTGGGCAGCGCAATTAATCTTAGCATTAGTATCACTAACCGAGGCAGTTCTACTAACATATCTAGGCTATAAGGTAAGTTTTTACATAAAATCTGATAAGCTCTGATCTATATAATTAATTATTAATCTACAAATGATTAAAATATTTTATCAAATCACATTTTCTACTTTAATTTACAGGGCAATATCTGGCAACAGATTCTATCATTTCATTTCATTCTAGAATTAATTACGACAATACCATTTGCATTAACGGTAAGTATTTTAATATTAGAATTGAAAATTCGTGTAACGTTGTCTACTTCAATCTTTTCTCTTTCTAGATACTATGGTCGCCTTTAAGAAACTTATTTATACCCATATTCCTCAATTGCTGGCTGGCGAAACGATCGTTGGAGAATATGTTCGTAAGTACAGAAAATTTAAACCATACATTCTCAATTAAACGCTTAGACAATTAGTCGATTAAACGCTTAGACAATTAGTCGATTAATCACTTAGACAATTCGTCGATTATTCATTAAATCGAAAAGACTAATTTGTCTTATTCAATAAATAAAATCAAATCTACTTCAAAATGTGTTAAACAAGAAATGATTAATTTTGATCAATCAATTCACAACTAATCTTAGTTTAATTAAGATGTCTAGTTATGAGTTGATTAATTGATTTCTTCTACGTAAAATCTTACTAATTTTCTAATCTAAATTTTAATTTTTCTTCTCCCTTTCAATTTATACAGAACGATCTTCATCGCGCCATGCAAAAATCACAATCAGCTCTCTCCCAACAGCTCACAATACTGTCGGCCACATTGCTGTGTTTGGTATTCACAAGGTAAT
>CAXKVI010000340.1:0-45816 GCA_964058755.1 Campiglossa producta
TGTCTGTGTCACGCGCAACTTCTCGACGTCAAACTTTCCTTCCGTTACTGTGCGCACTTTCTTCGTTGCACAGAGGCGTGTGCGTATCTTGGCTGCGACAAGATAATGGTCAGAGTCAATATTGGGACCACGCAGTGTACGCACGTCCAGAACGGTGGAGCTATGTCTGCCGTCAATCAAGACATGATCAATCTGGTTTCTAGTTCTTTGATCAGGGGACAGCCAGGTGGCTTGGTGTATTCGCTTACGCTGGGACCTGGTACTACTTATGACCATATTGCGGGGCTCCTGGCCTTGTTAAATTGTTTCCGGCATGATTTGCAGAACGAGTCCAAATCGTAGGACCACCAATGTGGCCTGTGTTTACCGCGTGGTTTTGGCACTGGACAAGCCTGTCCTAGAGCATTTGAGAGCGCCGATGTAAATGTAGTAACAAGATCCTCCAACTCCTCTACTGATGAGGGGGCTTGTGAGGGCAGTACTGGGAGGTCTCTGTCTAATATTTCATTGCGTAACTGCCAATTTGTGTTACGTGGATTGCGCTTCATGATTTGTTGTTCTACAATAAAGTCTAAAACCATTTCTATGTAACGGTGGTCGGAGAATGAATGTTCTTCCAGAACCCGCCATTTTCTGACCCATCCATAAGCGCCTTCACTACAGATAGTGAGGTCTATGACCTCCCTACGGCGGGTGCTGTCGACCGTTAGACTGATAGCGGTAATATCACCATTGGTGTAGTTAGGTAGGAGAAAGGAGTTCAACTCAGACTTGACCAAAATACACGTTCGGACTTTGCTCTCCTCGCTGGCTCGAATGAGCTTGAAGCCCTTAGTCCCCAATCCGCAGATTCTCGAGCTATTGACCCAGGGTTCTTGGATGAGGACCACATCCACGTCGCCTTTAGAAAGACGACTACTTAAAGCAGCCGAAGCCACTTTAGATTTGTGCAGATTAATCTGAAGCACCACCAACATGAGAGCGCACAGACTTCCCTGCCGTCCCCATGTCGTCGAGGTTTGCCCCATCCCGGAGGTTGCCTATCAACGACGAGTTGTTCCGATTAACTGCCCGATATGGCGTTGCAGGAGTTCTGTTGCCTGTAGCGTTAGATGTTAATCGCTCAGCGTTGGCTGCTATCACCGTGACGTCGAGGACTTCCACGTCCTGTAGGCTGTCCTCCATCTCCGAGTTGTTCACAGCACTATCGGCAAGGGACGTGGCGGATAACATGCCTTCCGCATCGGAATCCTCCGCTTCCTCTTCTGGTAATTCGGTTCCGGTTCCCCCGGAGCAGCGAGAAGGCAGCGCGCTGAGCATCACCACGATCTGGCCTACGCTGTAGTGTACTAGCCATCAATCACTAGCACAATAATTTGTGATCTTTTAAATTTCTGAACTTTTCATTATTTCGTTTTCAAAAATACGATGTCATCGAAAACTTAGAATCATGGACTCTCGTTAGACTGTTAATTTGAATTCAATTAACAGCCCGATTCCTAATTTGTTATACCTAACAATCTATTATATTAATAGGCTAACAAATTTTACATATAAATCATTGCCAAGCTTAAACCCATACTAAATATGCATAAATATTTATGAAATGCATATGGATTTGTTGGCATACCTCTAAGGCAGTGCACAATTATCTAATATATAACCAATACTGCTTCATTTATCTGTAATAAGCGAATGAAAATTTTTCATGCAACTTAAATTGGTTATCTGACAATCAATTTGTAAATAAAGCGATAGCCCAGTGGGAAGCGTTAGGGGGTAGTGGTCGAGCGGCTGATGGTTCGAGTACAGTTAGTTACACAGCTATAGGCCAACATTTTTTTCTTTTTTGTCATTGAAAATTGTTTATATTTTTTATATATTTTTATATTTCTAATTTTGACTTTTTAATATTTTTATAAACAATATTTTTATTTTTGTGATCTCTATTTTCGAGAAGAAAAAAATTTGGTGCGAATATTTTTAGTTTACGGAAAGCCATGTGAAATAATAATTTTATATCATAAATATACATACATACCACCCATTATAGAAATGCTGTAACCGCTTATACAATTTCTTTTTGTTTTTTTTTTTTTGGTAAATATTTCAAAAAATTACCATTAATATAAGTCTGACTGCTCTAATTTTTGAAGATGAAAGCTGCAATTTGCGAATTTTTTTTCAAATTCTATCGATTGAGATAGAGTTGCTGATAAATTCCTTATTTAAAGTATAAAAATCGACAAAATATTTTATGGATACTACGTTATTTTGAACTAAACCAAGTGATAAGCGGAAATCTTAAATTTTACTGAAGACAACAAATAATTTCTTTTCAAATGTATATATGTATTAACTTTTAAAAGGGCAGATTTGCAACCCGAGCCCCAAACAAGTCTAGACCAAATTGAATAGAATTTTTTTAAAAATCAATATACATTTTTTTTCTTTAAATCAAAAGAAAAATCCATATAAAGTGTCTTTTAAATATTGCTAAGTTATGGTTAAAGAAAAAAGCTAGAAAACCCTCACACTTTTTTTGACCTAACCAGAATTTGTAATTTACCCCCACTAAAAAGTTTTAAAACCACGCCATGTATAATACATTTTTTTAAAATACAACCCATACTTCTCTAAATTGAATGTGTAACTATTTTCGTTCTCTCGCTCATTAATACTCCTCTTTAATATTACACGAACTCATATTTCCAAATTTCCACCCCTTCAAAATAAACGTCAAGCCAATTTCATACTCATATCTATTTATATACACATATACATATATGCGTAAACACTCCAATTCTCTCGCTCATTGAGTTCAAACAGTAGATTCGGCGTTGAACTCATATGTATATTGAAATGTTACACTCCAAATAGATGGCGTCGGCGCGAATAGCCAATTTGTTTCCGCATGAGAGTTGCCCCAATATGTGTTGTTATGTACCAAAGGATTAAAAAAAAGTGACAATTTGTTTTTCTCATATCTCGCACGCTTAAGTAAGTTTAGTTTAAAAATAAAATTTTTAGGAAAGAAGCAATCAATGCTTTAACTTTCTGTATTGAAATTCATCAAGGAAAAAAAAAAATTAGATTGAAATAGATACACCCATTGCCGTCAATTTTATATAATATGAAATTTTGCTTTTTTAAAAAAATAAAAATCAAACATCTTTTTCGTAGAATTCTATAATAAAAATGAGATAACTATGGTCGCCATATATTCCAAAGTATTAATAAACAAATGAAACACTAAAAATGTTATATTGTTGTGCCATAAAATCCTGAAAATCTTAAATTTTCAATTACATATATTTATAATAAAATGTAATTTAACTATACAATTTTTTGGGAAAACGTAATCAAAATTATATTTTTCCATAAAACTCTAATATGTATGTATATATCTAAATAGAGATTCAAAAGCCCAATAAAGCTTCACTTAATTGTAGAATTCCATATTAAAAAAATTTATTCCAAGAAAAATTCCGATGTAATAGATTTGTTTAAAATGAAATTCTACAAAGTTTTATGTTTTCATGACACCATTATTAAAATGTGAAATAGGGCAACCATGGTCAAACTTTTAATTTGAAAAAAATATGTCGCAATCAAAGTTGGCTTGCGTACCACCATACAAAAAAAATGTTTCAAAAAAAATAAAATAATAATTCAATATGGCTCCTGTTGTTGGAGTACCAAGCTTATTTTGAGAAATTTGTATATGTGTGTAAAATACCAGCAATGGAAATATTTTGATTCTCTCGCTCTTTGAGAGTTAGAGTAATAGCGTCAAACTCATATTTCGAAGTTGGCTGAACTTCAAAGGAAACCACTCTTTATCTTCATTCTCTCCCTCATTAAACACGTCCTATTATGAGAGAGAAATTATTTTCATTCCCTCGCTCATTGAGTACTTTGGTCCATTATCTATTATATTAATAGGCTAACAAATTTTACATATAAATCATTGCCAAGCTTAAACCCATACTAAATATGCATAAATATTTATGAAATGCATATGGATTTGTTGGCATACCTCTAAGGCAGTGCACAATTATCTAATATATAACCAATACTGCTTCATTTATCTGTAATAAGCGAATGAAAATTTTTCATGCAACTTATATTGGTTATCTGACAATCAATTTGTAAATAAAGCGATAGCCCAGTGGGAAGCGTTAGGGGGTAGTGGTCGAGCGGTTGATGGTTCGAGTACAGTTAGTTACACAGCTATAGGCCAACATTTTTTTCTTTTTTGTCATTGAAAATTGTTTATATTTTTTATATTTCTAATTTTGACTTTTTAATATTTTTATAAACAATATTTTTATTTTTGTGATCTCTATTTTCGAGAAGAAAAAAATTTGGTGCGAATATTTTTAGTTTACGGAAAGCCATGTGAAATAATAATTTTATATCATAAATATACATACATACCACCCATTATAGAAATGCTATAACCGCTTATACAATTTCTTTTTGTTTTTTTTTTTTGGTAAATATTTCAAAAAATTACCATTAATATAAGTCTGACTGCTCTAATTTTTGAAGATGAAAGCTGCAATTTGCGAATTTTTTTTCAAATTCTATCGATTGAGATAGAGTTGCTGATAAATTCCTTATTTAAAGTATAAAAATCGACAAAATATTTTATGGATACTACGTTATTTTGAACTAAACCAAGTGATAAGCGGAAATCTTAAATTTTACTGAAGACAACAAATGATTTCTTTTCAAATGTATATATGTATTAACTTTTAAAAGGGCAGATTTGCAACCCGAGCCCCAAACAAGTCTAGACCAAATTGAATAGAATTTTTTTAAAAATCAATATACATTTTTTTTCTTTAAATCAAAAGAAAAATCCATATAAAGTGTCTTTTAAATATTGCTAAGTTATGGTTAAAGAAAAAAGCTAGAAAACCCTCACACTTTTTTTGACCTAACCAGAATTTGTAATTTACCCCCACTAAAAAGTTTTAAAACCACGCCATGTATAATACATTTTTTTAAAATACAACCCATACTTCTCTAAATTGAATGTGTAACTATTTTCGTTCTCTCGCTCATTAATACTCTTTAATATTACACGAACTCATATTTCCAAATTTCCACCCCTTCAAAATAAACGTCAAGCCAATTTCATACTCATATCTATTTATATACACATATACATATATGCGTAAACACTCCAATTCTCTCGCTCATTGAGTTCAAACAGTAGATTCGGCGTTGAACTCATATGTATATTGAAATGTTACACTCCAAATAGATGGCGTCGGCGCGAATAGCCAATTTGTTTCCGCATGAGAGTTGCCCCAATATGTGTTGTTATGTACCAAAGGATTAAAAAAAAGTGACAATTTGTTTTTCTCATATCTCGCACGCTTTAGTAAGTTTAGTTTAAAAATAAAATTTTTAGGAAAGAAGCAATCAATGCTTTAACTTTCTGTATTGAAATTCATCAAGGAAAAAAAATAAAAATTAGATTGAAATAGATAATATGAAATTTTGCTTTTTTAAAAAAATAAAAATCAAACATCTTTTTCGTAGAATTCTATAATAAAAATGAGATAACTATGGTCGCCATATATTCCAAAGTATTAATAAACAAATGAAACACTAAAAATGTTATATTGTTGTGCCATAAAATCCTGAAAATCTTAAATTTTCAATTACATATATTTATAATAAAATGTAATTTAACTATACAATTTTTTGGGAAAACGTAATCAAAATTATATTTTTCCATAAAACTCTAATATGTATGTATATATCTAAATAGAGATTCAAAAGCCCAATAAAGCTTCACTTAATTGTGGAATTCCATATTAAAAAAATTTATTCAAAGAAAAATTCCGATGTAATAGATTTGTTTAAAATGAAATTCTACAAAGTTTTATGTTTTCATGACACCATTATTAAAATGTGAAATAGGGCAACCATGGTCAAACTTTTAATTTGAAAAAAATATGTCGCAATCAAAGTTGGCTTGCGTACCACCATACAAAAAAAATGTTTCAAAAAAAATAAAATAATAATTCAATATGGCTCCTGTTGTTGGAGTACCAAGCTTATTTTGAGAAATTTGTATATGTGTGTAAAATACCAGCAATGGAAATATTTTGATTCTCTCGCTCTTTGAGAGTTAGAGTAATAGCGTCAAACTCATATTTCGAAGTTGGCTGAACTTCAAAGGAAACCACTCTTTATCTTCATTCTCTCCCTCATTAAACACGTCCTATTATGAGAGAGAAATTATTTTCATTCCCTCGCTCATTGAGTACTTTGGTCCATTATCTATTATATTAATAGGCTAACAAATTTTACATATAAATCATTGCCAAGCTTAAACCCATACTAAATATGCATAAATATTTATGAAATGCATATGGATTTGTTGGCATACCTCTAAGGCAGTGCACAATTATCTAATATATAACCAATACTGCTTCATTTATCTGTAATAAGCGAATGAAAATTTTTCATGCAACTTAAATTGGTTATCTGACAATCAATTTGTAAATAAAGCGATAGCCCAGTGGGAAGCGTTAGGGGGTAGTGGTCGAGCGGTTGATGGTTCGAGTACAGTTAGTTACACAGCTATAGGCCAACATTTTTTTCTTTTTTGTCATTGCAAATTGTTTATATTTTTTATATATTTTTATATTTCTAATCTTGACTTTTTAATATTTTTATAAACAATATTTTTATATTTGTGATCTCTATTTTCGAGAAGAAAAAAATTTGGTGCGAATATTTTTAGTTTACGGAAAGCCATGTGAAATAATAATTTTATATCATAAATATACATACATACCACCCATTATAGAAATGCTATAACCGCTTATACAATTTATTTTTTTTTTTTTGGTAAATATTTCAACTGCTCTAATTTTTGAAGATGAAAGCTGCAATTTGCGAATTTTTTTTCAAATTCTATCGATTGAGATAGAGTTGCTGATAAATTCCTTATTTAAAGTATAAAAATCGACAAAATATTTTATGGATACTACGTTATTTTGAACTAAACCAAGTGATAAGCGGAAATCTTAAATTTTACTGAAGACAACAAATAATTTCTTTTCAAATGTATATATGTATTAACTTTTAAAAGGGCAGATTTGCAACCCGAGCCCCAAACAAGTCTAGACCAAATTGAATGGAATTTTTTTAAAAATCAATATACATTTTTTTTCTTTAAATCAAAAGAAAAATCCATATAAAGTGTTTTTTAAATATTGCTAAGTTATGGTTAAAGAAAAAAGCTAGAAAACCCTCACACTTTTTTTGACCTAACCAGAATTTGTAATTTACCCCCACTAAAAAGTTTTAAAACCACGCCATGTATAATACATTTTTTTAAAATACAACCCATACTTCTCTAAATTGAATGTGTAACTATTTTCGTTCTCTCGCTCATTAATACTCTTTAATATTACACGAACTCATATTTCCAAATTTCCACCGCTTCAAAATAAACGTCAAGCCAATTTCATACTCATATGTATCTATTTATATACACATATACATATATGCGTAAACACTCCAATTCTCTCGCTCATTGAGTTCAAACAATAGATTCGGCGTTGAACTCATATGTATATTGAAATGTTACACTCCAAATAGATGGCGTCGGCGCGAATAGCCAATTTGTTTCCGCATGAGAGTTGCCCCAATATGTGTTGTTATGTACCAAAGAATTAAAAAAAAGTGACAATTTGTTTTTCTCATATCTCGCACGCTTTAGTAAGTTTAGTTTAAAAATAAAATTTTTTGGAAAGGAGCAATCAATGCTTTAACTTTCTGTATTGAAATTCATCAAGGAAAAAAAAAAAATTAGATTGAAATAGATACACCCATTGCCGTCAATTTTATATAATATGAAATTTTGCTTTTTTAAAAAAATAAAAATCAAACATCTTTTTCGTAGAATTCTATAATAAAAATGAGATAACTATGGTCGCCATATATTCCAAAGTATTAATAAACAAATGAAACACTAAAAATGTTATATTGTTGTGCCATAAAATCCTGAAAATCTTAAATTTTCAATTACATATATTTATAATAAAATGTAATTTAACTATACAATTTTTTGGGAAAACGTAATCAAAATTATATTTTTCCATAAAACTCTAATATGTATGTATATATCTAAATAGAGATTCAAAAGCCCAATAAAGCTTCACTTAATTGTAGAATTCCATATTAAAAAAATTTATTCAAAGAAAAATTCCGATGTAATAGATTTGTTTAAAATGAAATTCTACAAAGTTTTATGTTTTCATGACACCATTATTAAAATGTGAAATAGGGCAACCATGGTCAAACTTTTAATTTGAAAAAAATATGTCGCAATCAAAGTTAGCTTGCGTACCACCATACAAAAAAAATGTTTCAAAAAAAATAAAATAATAATTCAATATGGCTCCTGTTGTTGGAGTACCAAGCTTATTTTGAGAAATTTGTATATGTGTGTAAAATACCAGCAATGGAAATATTTTGATTCTCTCGCTCTTTGAGAGTTAGAGTAATAGCGTCAAACTCATATTTCGATGTTGGCTGAACTTCAAAGGAAACCACTCTTTATCTTCATTCTCTCCCTCATTAAACACGTCCTATTATGAGAGAGAAATTATTTTCATTCCCTCGCTCATTGAGTACTTTGGTCCATTATCTATTATATTAATAGGCTAACAAATTTTACATATAAATCATTGCCAAGCTTAAACCCATACTAAATATGCATAAATATTTATGAAATGCATATGGATTTGTTGGCATACCTCTAAGGCAGTGCACAATTATCTAATATATAACCAATACTGCTTCATTTATCTGTAATAAGCGAATGAAAATTTTTCATGCAACTTAAATTGGTTATCTGACAATCAATTTGTAAATAAAGCGATAGCCCAGTGGGAAGCGTTAGGGGGTAGTGGTCGAGCGGTTGATGGTTCGAGTACAGTTAGTTACACAGCTATAGGCCAACATTTTTTTCTTTTTTGTCATTGAAAATTGTTTATATTTTTTATATATTTTTATATTTCTAATCTTGACTTTTTAATATTTTTATAAACAATATTTTTATGTTTGTGATCTCTATTTTCGAGAAGAAAAAAATTTGGTGCGAATATTTTTAGTTTACGGAAAGCCATGTGAAATAATAATTTTATATCATAAAAATACATACATACCACCCATTATAGAAATGCTATAACCGCTTATACAATTTTTTTTTTTTTTTTTGGTAAATATTTCAACTGCTCTAATTTTTGAAGATGAAAGCTGCAATTTGCGAATTTTTTTTCAAATTCTATCGATTGAGATAGAGTTGCTGATAAATTCCTTATTTAAAGTATAAAAATCGACAAAATATTTTATGGATACTACGTTATTTTGAACTAAACCAAGTGATAAGCGGAAATCTTAAATTTTACTGAAGACAACAAATAATTTCTTTTCAAATGTATATATGTATTAACTTTTAAAAGGGCAGATTTGCAACCCGAGCCCCAAACAAGTCTAGACCAAATTGAATAGAATTTTTTTAAAAATCAATATACATTTTTTTTCTTTAAATCAAAAGAAAAATCCATATAAAGTGTCTTTTAAATATTGCTAAGTTATGTTTAAAGAAAAAAGCTAGAAAACCCTCACACTTTTTTTGACCTAACCAGAATTTGTAATTTACCCCCACTAAAAAGTTTTAAAACCACGCCATGTATAATACATTTTTTTAAAATACAACCCATACTTCTCTAAATTGAATGTGTAACTATTTTCGTTCTCTCGCTCATTAATACTCTTTAATATTACACGAACTCATATTTCCAAATTTCCACCCCTTCAAAATAAACGTCAAGCCAATTTCATACTCATATCTATTTATATACACATATACATATATGCGTAAACACTCCAATTCTCTCGCTCATTGAGTTCAAACAGTAGATTCGGCGTTGAACTCATATGTATATTGAAATGTTACACTCCAAATAGATGGCGTCGGCGCGAATAGCCAATTTGTTTCCGCATGAGAGTTGCCCCAATATGTGTTGTTATGTACCAAAGAATTAAAAAAAAGTGACAATTTGTTTTTCTCATATCTCGCACGCTTTAGTAAGTTTAGTTTAAAAATAAAATTTTTAGGAAAGAAGCAATCAATGCTTTAACTTTCTGTATTGAAATTCATCAAGGAAAAAAAATAAAAATTAGATTGAAATAGATAATATGAAAATTTGCTTTTTTAAAAAAATAAAAATCAAACATCTTTTTCGTAGAATTCTATAATAAAAATGAGATAACTATGGTCGCCATATATTCCAAAGTATTAATAAACAAATGAAACACTAAAAATGTTATATTGTTGTGCCATAAAATCCTGAAAATCTTAAATTTTCAATTACATATATTTATAATAAAATGTAATTTAACTATACAATTTTTTGGGAAAACGTAATCAAAATTATATTTTTCCATAAAACTCTAATATGTATGTATATATCTAAATAGAGATTCAAAAGCCCAATAAAGCTTCACTTAATTGTAGAATTCCATATTAAAAAAATTTATTCAAAGAAAAATTCCGATGTAATAGATTTGTTTAAAATGAAATTCTACAAAGTTTTATGTTTTCATGACACCATTATTAAAATGTGAAATAGGGCAACCATGGTCAAACTTTTAATTTGAAAAAAATATGTCGCAATCAAAGTTGGCTTGCGTACCACCATACAAAAAAAATGTTTCAAAAAAAATAAAATAATAATTCAATATGGCTCCTGTTGTTGGAGTACCAAGCTTATTTTGAGAAATTTGTATATGTGTGTAAAATACCAGCAATGGAAATATTTTGATTCTCTCGCTCTTTGAGAGTTAGAGTAATAGCGTCAAACTCATATTTCGAAGTTGGCTGAACTTCAAAGGAAACCACTCTTTATCTTCATTCTCTCCCTCATTAAACACGTCCTATTATGAGAGAGAAATTATTTTCATTCCCTCGCTCATTGAGTACTTTGGTCCATTATCTATTATATTAATAGGCTAACAAATTTTACATATAAATCATTGCCAAGCTTAAACCCATACTAAATATGCATAAATATTTATGAAATGCATATGGATTTGTTGGCATACCTCTAAGGCAGTGCACAATTATCTAATATATAACCAATACTGCTTCATTTATCTGTAATAAGCGAATGAAAATTTTTCATGCAACTTAAATTGGTTATCTGACAATCAATTTGTAAATAAAGCGATAGCCCAGTGGGAAGCGTTAGGGGGTAGTGGTCGAGCGGCTGATGGTTCGAGTACAGTTAGTTACACAGCTATAGGCCAACATTTTTTTCTTTTTTGTCATTGAAAATTGTTTATATTTTTTATATATTTTTATATTTCTAATTTTGACTTTTTAATATTTTTATAAACAATATTTTTATTTTTGTGATCTCTATTTTCGAGAAGAAAAAAATTTGGTGCGAATATTTTTAGTTTACGGAAAGCCATGTGAAATAATAATTTTATATCATAAATATACATACATACCACCCATTATAGAAATGCTGTAACCGCTTATACAATTTCTTTTTGTTTTTTTTTTTTTGGTAAATATTTCAAAAAATTACCATTAATATAAGTCTGACTGCTCTAATTTTTGAAGATGAAAGCTGCAATTTGCGAATTTTTTTTCAAATTCTATCGATTGAGATAGAGTTGCTGATAAATTCCTTATTTAAAGTATAAAAATCGACAAAATATTTTATGGATACTACGTTATTTTGAACTAAACCAAGTGATAAGCGGAAATCTTAAATTTTACTGAAGACAACAAATAATTTCTTTTCAAATGTATATATGTATTAACTTTTAAAAGGGCAGATTTGCAACCCGAGCCCCAAACAAGTCTAGACCAAATTGAATAGAATTTTTTTAAAAATCAATATACATTTTTTTTCTTTAAATCAAAAGAAAAATCCATATAAAGTGTCTTTTAAATATTGCTAAGTTATGGTTAAAGAAAAAAGCTAGAAAACCCTCACACTTTTTTTGACCTAACCAGAATTTGTAATTTACCCCCACTAAAAAGTTTTAAAACCACGCCATGTATAATACATTTTTTTAAAATACAACCCATACTTCTCTAAATTGAATGTGTAACTATTTTCGTTCTCTCGCTCATTAATACTCTTTAATATTACACGAACTCATATTTCCAAATTTCCACCCCTTCAAAATAAACGTCAAGCCAATTTCATACTCATATGTATCTATTTATATACACATATACATATATGCGTAAACACTCCAATTCTCTCGCTCATTGAGTTCAAACAGTAGATTCGGCGTTGAACTCATATGTATATTGAAATGTTACACTCAAAATAGATGGCGTCGGCGCGAATAGCCAATTTGTTTCCGCATGAGAGTTGCCCCAATATGTGTTGTTATGTACCAAAGGATTAAAAAAAAGTGACAATTTGTTTTTCTCATATCTCGCACGCTTTAGTAAGTTTAGTTTAAAAATAAAATTTTTAGGAAAGGAGCAATCAATGCTTTAACTTTCTGTATTGAAATTCATCAAGGAAAAAAAAAAAATTAGATTGAAATAGATACACCCATTGCCGTCAATTTTATATAATATGAAATTTTGCTTTTTTAAAAAAATAAAAATCAAACATCTTTTTCGTAGAATTCTATAATAAAAATGAGATAACTATGGTCGCCACATATTCCAAAGTATTAATAAACAAATGAAACACTAAAAATGTTATATTGTTGTGCCATAAAATCCTGAAAATCTTAAATTTTCAATTACATATATTTATAATAAAATGTAATTTAACTATACAATTTTTTGGGAAAACGTAATCAAAATTATATTTTTCCATAAAACTCTAATATGTATGTATATATCTAAATAGAGATTCAAAAGCCCAATAAAGCTTCACTTAATTGTAGAATTCCATATTAAAAAAATTTATTCAAGGAAAAATTCCGATGTAATAGATTTGTTTAAAATGAAATTCTACAAAGTTTTATGTTTTCATGACACCATTATTAAAATGTGAAATAGGGCAACCATGGTCAAACTTTTAATTTGAAAAAAATATGTCGCAATCAAAGTTGGCTTGCGTACCACCATACAAAAAAAATGTTTCAAAAAAAATAAAATAATAATTCAATATGGCTCCTGTTGTTGGAGTACCAAGCTTATTTTGAGAAATTTGTATATGTGTGTAAAATACCAGCAATGGAAATATTTTGATTCTCTCGCTCTTTGAGAGTTAGAGTAATAGCGTCAAACTCATATTTCGAAGTTGGCTGAACTTCAAAGGAAACCACTCTTTATCTTCATCTCTCCCTCATTAAACACGTCCTATTATGAGAGAGAAATTATTTTCATTCCCTCGCTCATTGAGTACTTTGGTCCATTATTTATATTAATAGTCTAACTTTGTTGTTGGTATATTGTTAATTCTTAAACTGCTTTGTGCATAAGGTAATGGCGCGGCGGTGAGCGTATAGAATACGGTGTGCACAGTTGCAAGACCCGGTTGCGGAATATTCCTTTTTTTTCTTAAATTATGTTTTTTTTTTATATTAAAAACCTTTAATCTTAACTATTACAATTTACTTAATTTTCAACCTAATATTTTTTTGTTCTTCACCTGCTCAAAACGATCGCATAAATTAGTGGCTATTTGTTAAGCACAATGTCATCATCCGATTATTCAAGTGCAACATAAAATCTCGAAAACCGAATATTTGCATGGCATTTGCCATAAATAATTTTGGAAAGGGCTGCTGTAATTTAATATTTTTATTATATAATAACAGCCGCTATTTTTTAAATTCTTTGATGGCCTCATTTTGCCTATAGATGAGTTTTTAATGTATACATTTAAGTTGGTCGAGGTTCGGCCACGGGTCCTAAAGGCAGCTATTGACAAAAAGTTGATCAGATGTTTGAATAAGTTCAACTATTTTAAATTGGTCGAATTTCGACCACGGGATATACTAGTTGTTATAGTTAAATAGACAACAATTTTGTCACTCGAAATTGTTATGGTATGCTCAGCCAACAATGACAAGCGGAAAGCTTTTTTTAGTTCACCATACAAAAATTTGTTGTTTAGTTTGATCGTTGTCACGAGTGGACGTGTTTTTCGGTGTGTGTGGGGTGCGCGCATTTGATCATTTCGTTTCACTTTTCTTGTGTTTAAACCTAATTACTATATTGAATTAAATAAACATGAACTGCCAAGTTTGCAAGCAAAAAGTTGACCGAGCAGATACGGCCAAAGTCACCTGTTCGGATTGCAAGTCCATTTTTCATTGTTTGTGCGCCAAAATGGGCAAGGATGATGTGGAGTATATGAAAGCGAAAAATCTTAAGTATAGATGTGATGGATGTTCCATTATCCGTCGCAAATCGATGCAGTCGCAGTCCCTGATACCATTGGAAGTTGGTTCTGAGCTTCTCATCGCCTCCGCAACTCCCACTGTGCTAGACAAGAATTTGGCTACAGCAGGTGCAGAACAACAACAAAAACAGTGTAATACGATGACAAACAAAAGCCACAACCTATTGAAGTCGCAAACTCAGGCTATCGAATCTACGGGTCAACAAACTTGCGGTTTAGCGGATAACAACAAAAAGCCAATCACTCTTCAGTTGTTATATGAAGAGTTAGTTGCGCTCAGAAGTGTTAACTCTGAAATGCTTAGCACACTGAGTATGCTTGCTGATGAAAATAAAGCATTAAAAGAAAAAGTGACTTCGTTAGAGAGTAAAATTAACTGGAGAGAACAGAGAGACCTTAGTAACGCTATTGTTATTACTGGCATTCCGCTTGAACACAGCAACAATGCGGATGAATGTATGAAAAAAATCGCGAACTCTTTGGACATCTCATTATCACCATCTGAGATTGAGAAATGCGTGGTTAGAAGCATAAAGCAAAATAATGTATCTTCACCCACCCGCAATGTGATTTGCGTGCATTTCTCTTCTAATGCGACGGAGAAGAGAATTATGGCTGCGAGAAGAACAAAAGCACGTAACCTGACAGCGCGAATCTTTGACGGATCCAGCAACAATAAAATATACTTAAATGATGCTCTCACTGGTTTTAATCGAGCTTTGTTTACGGCGGCATATAAATTAAAAAAAGAGAAACATTATAAGTACTTATGGTTAGGGAAATCGAGCTTCTTATTAAAAAGAGCTGAAAATGAGAGGGTTATCAACATCAGAAATTTCGATGACTTAAATTCTATTGTTGATTAGCTACTTAGTAGCAATCTTTTTTCGTTCTTTTTTCTTTATCAATTTTTAACCTATGTTTGTTGATGTTCTGATTGATGATGAATGTCAGAAAAATTGTCAAAACTTCATTTATTTGTAAAAAAAATTACGAAAATTTTTGGAAGATTGCTACGAAAAATTAATTCAGCTAAGGCAGCATGCTAGAATAGCCCACATCAGCTGCTTAGCCACCTCTTTAACCCGAAGGCATGAAAGGAAGGAAGGTGAGGCACGAGTTGTGATGTTCAAGACCAATTCGCCACATTGGTACACTGCATCAAGAACCCATGCACGCCGAACCATCTCAGCTATGACCTATCTTGTAATACAATCTGGTACTATTCCCGGACACCCTTCAGAATATTCACCGGCGGTGTGTTATAGATTTACTTTGGAGTCTTTTAAGGGATTGATCTCATCGTCCTTGTGACCCCACTACAGACAGTTCGCTGTCCCCTCCCTTGCTGACTCTATGTGATAATAATATTGATAGTTCGGATTTCTATCCTAGTCGTCATGTAGATTCATATATTGTATGTCAAAGCACTGATGTTGGCTCACAGGCTCCAAGCTTGAAGCTTATTATTCTCTACAACTTCCCTCTCCACTGTAAACTGCCAACATGTAGAATGTCTCCTAATGGTTCCGCGGGCTCCCGAAATTATCCAAAAATGATCCCAAATTGACTTCAAAATGGCCCCAAAATGATCCCAAATTGACCTCAAAATGTCTCCAAAATGATCCCAAATTGACCCCAATATGACAACAAAAATGGCCTCAATATGACCCCAAATGACCACAAAAATTACCTCAATATAACCCAAAAATAATTAATAATTGTAAAAAGTCTGCTGACGTAATACTTGAACGGCCCCTTTTGGACTACCAGCTAAAATAATAACCGATCGAGGTACAGCTTACACCTCGAAACAGTTTTAACAGTTCTGTGAGAAGAATTGTATTCATCACATAAAAAACGCTGTCCGCACACCGCGAGCTAACGGCCAAGTGGAGCGAGCGAATCAAACAATATTCAGATTTCTTCGGACCACAACCGAGAAACCGAAAGATTGGGATCTTTTATTGTGTACAGTTCAGTGACCAATGAATTCGCAAAGAAATGATACGTCGGGCTACTCACCAAACGAACTAATTTTCGATTTTCGTCTCCGTGACGTCGTACAAAACCATTTAATCGCCGCTGTTAACGATATAACAGAGTTGTGAGATGCAATGCATTTCAGAAAAACGACAACAAGCTTTACAAAACATAAATCAGGAACCTGAAAGATGGAAACGGCGTTTTGACAATAAACACCGAAAACCAAACGAGTACGATGAAGGCAATCTAGTGGTAGTCGAAAATGAACCACCAGCAACCGGTGAGTCAAGAAAACTCGAACCCAAATTCCGTGGCCCGTATGTAATTACACGAAAACTGGGAAACGACCGATATTTAGTTGAAGACATACCCGGTATACAGATAACAAATCGAAAGTTCTGTTCGATCTTCAGCTCCGAAAAACTAAAGTCTTGGTGTAGTAATGCACCGGAATTAGAAGCATCCATCGAGTCCGACGACGAAGACAATCTCGACCAAATCCAGGTCGATTTAGCAGCAGGAAAGGCCGAACTGTCACGGGATATGGCAACCTTGCCACACGCACGCGACAATGTCGCGGAAGAAGAGAAAAACTAACCATCAACGCAAAAAGAAAAAGAAAAAGACGAGCAGCCAGTAATCATCGGTCGCGCAATACAAACGGTAAGACTGATAGCTAGCCATCCTGATACATATGTATTTGTACAATGCCCTTAAAACCTCGCGACTATACCTTTGGGCTTTGCTTTCTTAAGGCAACCAAAAATTTCATAAAGAGTTTCGGTGCACGGCCCGCCTGAATCGGTTTTAACTTCAAAGTCATAGTACAATAATTTTGGCTTTACTTTATGATAATATAAGCTTAATAAACACGACTCACGCAAAAACTAAAATAATCGCCAGAGCCGTTTTTGAGAAAACCGCAAAATAGCCGCGTTTTTTTGAAGTGCTTCGGAAAACTTAATTTCTTGTCACATATTGGAAAATCCTATATATTCTGAAAAAGGAGTAAAACCAGTATCACCTCCATGTTTTACTTTTAAAATATCTTCCCACTGATACTTGAGAAATGCAATTGAAAGCGCATTTTTAAAATGTTTTAATTGGGTCGCTTTCGTCGTTCTTGTGCCCGGATTTTTGCCTTCGATTTTAAACCAACTTCCCGTTGTGTTAGGGTCTTGAAATTTTGACCACAGTTCAGGTCGCGATGACAATGCAATATTATGAAAAAAAATCCGATAGGTGGCGCGTGGGTCGCTATATTTTCAAAAATGGCATTTACGGTCCGATTTGGCTGTAATATAATAATAATAATAAAGAAACATGTTCGTTTTAGAGCCTGAAAACACGATTTTTGAAAACTTACAAATTCCGAGATAATAATTTACCTATAAGGAGTGAGTTTTTTTGGCCGATGAATGGGTTAGTTTCTTCTAGGATAAGTACCCTTAATTTCTGAACAAAATTGAATGGCTACTTAAAACAGTGAAGACGCCAGAGCCAGCTAAATTTGACAAAAAAGGATAAAAATGATGAATTTTAACTTTATAATACCAGGTACTCGCTATATGATTTATTATTTACTTTTGAACAAACTACTCTCTTTTTCCATTAAAGGCCGTATCGAATGAAAGGATATCTGTAAGCCAAAAAACGACGTTTTTCAAACTTTGAAATTGGACCAATCCGAAACCAGTGGTTATAAAAATTATATGTGTGTAAATTTGATCCGTTAGGACCCTAAAGAAGTGTCCCTCAAAGTTTTAGCGAAATCCGAGACTAGCCAGCTTTTTGAATTAGACGTTTTCGTAAGGAATGTCTCATGTATTTTAGTTGTTTCTTGGATGAACTCTATTTTTTTATGAGGAATATTTTTCCCGAAGGTGTCGTAAAGATATTGTTAGTGGTAGACTCAGGAGAGACATTTTTTCGAGAAATTTTACAAAAACCAAAGAAAAAATGACATAACCATGAATCGTAGCGGGACAATGTCTAAGAGGAAAAAGTTAGTCTTTTTATTGCCAACAACCTTCCCTTAGATACCGAAGCTGTAGCTCTTCAAGTTTATGTGATTATGGTGCAAATACCCAATAGGACCCCCTTAACCTTTAAGAGCAAATTAAAAAAAAAACCAGACGAGCTGGACTATAAGTTTGTTCGGCAAAAATGATCTATGCGATGCCAAAGAGAATATATCAACAAGAGCCGTCACTCGTTATAAATGCAAGGAAAAAGATGGATGCCGTTTTCTTTCAGGGTTTCGGTAATTTTGTTTTCCTCAGTTTTGTAAATTCGACAGCTGCTAAATTTTGGTTTGGACTCTTGTGTTATTTCAGTTCTCGTCTATTTTCTTTTACACGTTTTGTTTTGATTAGACAATAACATAATTATATCGAAACTACCGAAACCCTGAAAGAAAACGGCATCCATCTTGTTCGTTGTTTTCATAACGAGTTGTGGCTCTTGTTGATATATTCTCTTTGGCGATGCCGCCTTTCAGAAAAGTACCATGGTGACTCTGTTGCAAAATGGCTGTTGTACAGTGTAATTAAATAGTGATATTTTGGTTTTGTAGTTTAATAAACAGAATGTAAGCAGATTATTGTGTGTTTTATTTGTGGATACCATAATCGCTACATATACATACATACATATGACGGAGTTGTCACATGATACAGCATTGCCAGTAGTAAGACTTCAGTTGGGCAAGACATTTGGAAATCGGCAAGAGTTCCCGATGTGAGAGTAAAAAAGAAACAAGGAGATTTTTTTTGGTTTTTAACAAAAAAACGACAAAAATGCATTTCATTGGAGTTTGAAAGTGAAAAGGGGTCAAAAAGGGTCACGAATTTAAAAAGGGGCAAAAATGGTACTTTTTTGAAAAAGTAGGGTCCGGGGTCCTGGCTCTAAAAAAGGGACAAATTGACCCTTTAGGGTCCCCAACGGCAACACTGATGTGTTGGGAAGAAAACGTTACTAAAGCGTTTTTTAGACGGTGTGAATAGGATTTGTCTTCAATTAAATTTATTTTTAATATTTGCCTAAACTTTTCAAATTCTCTATGGACATATTCTCCGGCTTGTTCTGAACACAACCCCAAACCATCTCCATCCAAACGCATAATACATTCTTTAAGGTGGTCTAATATTACATGAATTTTGATTGTTAGCGATACTCCTGTACTCTCCAAAGTACTATATCCGTTGCGATATCAAGAATAGTCATTGCGTAGCACTTTACAACCTATCGTTCCTTAAGTAGCAGTATTTACATGTATATAGTGGAATAGGCCTATAGGGGAAACCACTTAAAATAAATATAGTTTAAAAAAACTAAAACTCACGCTTTTAGAGAGCATTGAACTAAAAAGTTGAAAATAATTTTAAAAACCCTACACAGTAGTATTGTGGAAAAAGCGTGGTCCGCTTTGTTCCATAATCTTCGTTTCGATAATCGATAAATATATCGAAGTATACCGCAGTGCAAACGAAACCTCTGGGCCTCCACTTTAGTTTGATACCCATATTGTAGGCAATTTTGTGACAGTCATATGCCACTATCGGGTAGACTGAAGTAGAGTTACATACAAACAAGCAAACATACATATTAATGTATGTACAAGTAAAGCTAATGAAAGCGTAGTAAAGAAACTAGCACTAATGCAGGCTTGATTTGCTTGCCTTGCTTACCCAGGCTTACTTTGCTTTTTTTTGAAAGCTTCTATGGCCAAGCAGAAGCTTCAAAAGCTGTCAAAAATACAGGATGAGACAAACAACTGAACAACAAGACAAACAGTGAAGCGTGTAAAGCGCTGTCAAATAGAGATTTGGGCTATTCGACGCTTTGAAGTGCTTCAAGCAAGCAAAGTACAGCTGCCACTGGGCCAACTGTCATACATTTCAGTAGAGTTCAAAAGAATTTTGACATTTCTCGAGGCAAAGCCAGCAAAGCAAGCGGGCATTGGGCCATCAGCTTAATGTGGGAAAAGCGTCGAGCGCTCGATATACGAAAATTATGGCACAAAGCGGACCACGCTTTTTCCACAATACTACTGTGTAGGGTTTTTAAAATTATTTTAAACTTTTTAGTTCAATGCTCTCTAAAAGCGTGAGTTTCAGTTTTTTTAAACTATATTTATTTTTTACTTTTTAGTCAAATGTCCTATGAAATTATCGATAAATATATCGAAAAATACAGCAGTCCAAACGAAACCTCTGGACTTCCACTTTCGTTTGATACCCATATTGTTAGGAAATTTTAAGGTATTTGGCCTCACATTTTGACAATAACTCAGTTATCGAAATATATTGAAATCCAAATGAAACCTGCGGCGTTCCCCTTTCGTTTGATACCCATATTGTAGGGAAATTTTAAGGTTTTCGGGCAGCGACATTTTGACCGATAACTCAGTTATCGATAAATTTATCGAAATATGTCGATGTCCAAATGGAACCTGGGGCCTTAACCTTTCGTTAGATACCCATATTGTAGGGAATTTTTTAGGTTTTTAGGCAATCATATTTTGACCGATAATTTAGTTACCGATAAATTTATTTATATTTTAAGAGTTTCGGGCAACCACATTTTAAGGTTTTCGGGCAACCACATTTTGACTGATAACTCAGTTATCGATAAATTTATCGAAATATGTCGGTGTCCAAATGAAACCTGGGGCCTTCAACTTTCGTTTGATACCCATATTGTAGGGAATTTTTTAGGTTTTTGGGCAATCATATTTTGACCGATAACTCAGTTATCGATAAATTTATCGAAATTTATCGAAGTCCAAATGAAACCTGGGGTCTTCCCCTTTCGTTTGATATCCATATTGTAGAGGAATTCTAAGGTTTTCGGGCAACCACATTTTGACCGATAACTCAGTTATCGATAAATTTATCGAAATATGTCGAAGTCCAAATGAAACCTGGGGTCTTCCCCATTCGTTTGATACCCATATTGTAGGGAAATTTTAAGGTTTTCGGGCAACCACATTTTGACCCATAACTCAGTATCGATAAATTTGTCGAAATATATCGAAGTCCAAATGAAACCTGGGGTCTTCCCCATTCGTTTGATACCCATATTGTAGGGAAATTTTAAGGTTTTCGGGCAACCACATTTTGACCGATAACTCAGTTATCGATAAATTTATCGAAATATGTCGAAGTCCAAATGAAACCTGGGGTCTTCCCCATTCGTTTGATATCCATATTGTAGGGAAATTTTAAGCTTTTCGGGCAACCACATTTTGACCCATAACTCAGTATCGATAAATTTGTCGAAATATATCGAAGTCCAAATGAAACCTGGGGTCTTCCCCATTCGTTTGATACCCATATTGTAGGGAAATTTTAAGGTTTTCGGGCAACCACATTTTGACCGATAACTCAGTTATCGATAAATTTATCGAAATATGTCGAAGTCCAAATGAAACCTGGGGTCTTCCCCTTTCGTTTGATACCCATATTGTAAGGAATTTTTTAGGTTTTTGGGCAATCATATATTGACCGATAACTCAGTTATCGATAAATTTATCGAAATATATCGAGGTCCAAATGAAATCTGGGGTCTTCCCCTTTCGTTTGATACCCATCTTGTAAGGAATTTTTTAGGTTTTTGGGCAATCATATATTGACCGATAACTTAGTTATCGATAAACTTATTGAAATATATCGAGGTCCAAATGAAACCTGGGGTCTTCCCCTTTCGTTTGATACCCATCTTGTAAGGAATTTTTTAGGTTTTTGGGCAATCATATATTGACCGATAACTCAGTTATCGATAAATTTATCGAAATATATCGAGGTCCAAATGAAACCTGGGGTCTTCTCCTTTCGTTTGATACCCATATTGTAAGGAATTTTTTAGGTTTTTGGGCAATCATATATTGACCGATAACTCAGTTATCGATAAATTTATCGAAATATATCGAGGTCCAAATGAAACCTGGGGTCTTCCCCTTTCGTTTGATACCCATATTGTAAGGAATTTTTTAGGTTTTTGGGCAATCATATATTGACCGATAACTCAGTTATCGATCAATTTATCGAAATATATCGAGGTCCAAATGATACCTGGGGTCTTCCCCTTTCGTTTGATACCCATATTGTAAGGAATTTTTTTAGGTTTTTGGGCAATCATATATTGACCGATAACTCAGTTATCGATAAATTTATCGAAATATATCGAGGTCCAAATGAAACCTGGGGTCTTCCCCTTTCGTTTGATATCCATATTGTAAGGAATTTTTTTAGGTTTTTTTACGTAACTGCCTGGTGCGGGAAAGGAGGAGTGGCGGGTCGGCATGGTTGTAGCCCGGCTGAGGCTCGTCGGCATTGGGGCGCAGTTCTTGCCACTTCTCCTTTCCCAACAGTTGCGAAGCAAAATTAGAGTTCATGCCTGGGGAATGAATATATGCAAAAAAAGAAATAGTGGTATAGAAAAAGCGGGAGAAAACCTGTCCGAGTCAGGTGGAGCCTTCCCACCCCTCCTGTTCACGAGATGTGAACAGCCTTTGGACTCTACTATGGCTCCGCTGACCGAGTTGAGTCCCCTAGAGGGGATTAGCTGACTTTGACCTTGGACAGAATTATTCATATTTTGCACTACCCACGGAGTCCATCAGGCGAGGACAACACCAGAATGCACCAACAGTACGACTATTACATTTGAGAACTTGACTTCAATTTTTTCTTTTTTTTAATAAAAATTCATTCAACTGAAAATCCGTTAATGTGTTTTTTTTTTATTTTTTTTATCGATAGTTTTGTATATTAGAAACTAATAATTTTTTTATTGAATTTAAGATTTCTTTATTTTTTACTATAGTTTTTTTTACACTTCTAATTTTCTTTTTAATTTTAAAATTTTTAAAGACATACTTAATATCTTTATTATTGAAATAACATCTTTTTTTCATTTTTTTTTGTCTGAAATCCTTTTCGCCTTTTTTACACTTGTTATATTTCATTTTTCATTTCATTTATATTTACTTTTATTTGATATACATACATATACACATATACCATTTTACATTTGAATATTTTTACACCTTTTTTGTACTGCTTATTTAAATTCTTCTCGAGTTGGCTAATAAACATATAGGTGAAATATTAAATACATAATTTACCTCCTGTATTCTTTGTCAGTATTTGGGGAAAAGTAACCATTTTTTTTTTAGTTTTTTTTTTTCCCCCATCTAGTGAGATTCGTTACAGTTGGTTTTCTGGGTGCAGGTTTCCTTTGTATACACGTCCCATCAGTTTATGGAGAAGTCCAAGAACCAGGTGGCGATTACAAAGAGTGGCTTAGGAATTTTAGCAAGCGACAGGAGGGTAACACGCAGATTAGCACGTAATTTGGAATTGCAGAACCAAATAGCAGGGTCCTTGTTCACCGAAATCGATACAGGCATCGAATTCCCGGTCGATTTCGTTCCGATAGACCTCTTGAACCGTTGTGCATCTAGGGTTTTTGGGCAGGTGGAGATTCCGAGTAACCGACAGGAATTGACGGTTACCGATAGGGTCACTCTGAACGTGGCAAACCAGTCTCTTAGTTTCACACGATTGGATCAGCTGCTGGAGATGTCGGACACCGAAGAGGGCGCTATCGGAGGTGAAGGAAGAGGAGCTACGAACGGCGGAAACAATGGTCGCAACCAGCGCAAGCAGGAAACTGTGGACGAGCGAATGGACCATCTGGCACGTATGATGGAGGTGATGATGCAGCAGAACGCTGAGATGAATCATCACATGGGCGAAGTGCGAAAGGTGACGGCGGATATATCCACCCTTAGCAATCGCGTCGCTCATGTGGAGACAACTATGCGCGCTCCTGTTGCATCAGCTCCTCCACCAAACACGTCCACACCAGGCCAACATGGAGATGCCACAGCACACCACCACCGCACAGAGAACCACCATAACACAGCTAACCAGACCTATTCAGGCGACGGTCACTCCAACTATGCAGGTAGAAAGAAGGTCGATTTGGACAAATGACACCTCAAGTTCGATGGTTCAGCAAAGGGGATGACAGTTGAAAGTTTCATTTTCAGGTTAGAGCGAATGAGGGTCCAATACCAGCTGTCGTATCAGCAACTCTTTTCGGATTTCCATTGCTTAGTGACAGGGCCAGCTCTCAAGTGGTATTGGCAGGTGCTGGAAGATCACGCCGACGATGAGTCCTTTGACTACTTCGGCTTGAAAAGAGAAATTCTGTCGCAGTTCAAGTCGGCAGAATCAGATTACGAGGTGATCCGAGAGATTATGGAGCGGAAGCAGCAGCCCCAAGAGAGTTTCGACGAGTTCTACGCCGACGTCCACGATCTCACATTCCGACTGAGCCAAAGAATCCCGGAGAACGAGCTGGTCAAAATTATAAAGGGCAACCTGAAACCGTACCTGGCAAATCTTACATTCGCCACAAAAACAGAAACGTTAATGAAAGATAATAGGTCTAGGGCGAAGCCAGTGAGCGAATTAGGAGTGAGTAGCGAGGTATGGTCAGAGGAGCAGGGGGTGAGTTCTGTGTTGAGGCGTTTAATAGAGAAAGTAGGAGCGCTAATGTCAATAGGAATGTGTCTCGTGCCCCCGTATCTCAAAATCCTCCTCCTAAACCCATTGTTCCAACCAATGATCCTAGTCCTGTTGCAAGTTCGTCGTCCAATGTTCATTGTCAAAATGTTAGTCCTGTCCAAAACCAAATGTTTTGTCCGTCCCCGTTTCACCTTATGTTGTGTTATGCTTGTGGCATGCCGGTGGATTTTTACACAAAGAACCCGGCAGAAGCAGCAAAAGACACAAAGTGTAAGTCTAATTTCCATTTTATGAGATGTTTTGCGTGTGGTGGTGACTCGTCTTTTTGTGTGTTTAAGCCAGAGGCGGGAAACCGGGCGTAGGCAGAGATGTCCGGGAACTCTGCCTCAATGGAAAATAGGAAAATAGAAATTTTAAAGAGAGATAAAGGAATAGAGAAGAAGGAAACAGTAGAAGAAAAGAAAAGAGTCGAGTTAAATAGAGATAGTTTGCATGTTAGGAAATTAAGGTACGAAGAAGCCAGAAGGCGGATATTCTGTGAGGAAATCAGCGCCAAAAAGAAGAAGAGAAATTTTGATAAGATAGGGAAAATGAGGGGAAAAGCAAAAGTTATTTAAAAGAATTAAGAAGAAGATAATTTCGACGATAGTTACGGTGCAGGGCGACAACAGGTTGTTCGCTAAAACAGAGATCGGTGGACGCGAGGTGCTCGCGCTCTTAGATTCTGGGGCCGGGGCCAGCTGCTTGGGGAAAAACGCCCGTAAATTGCTCGAAGAAAAAGAAAGTCTGATTCTGCCGATACAGGGTCAAAGTGTGAAAACTGCTAATGGGGGTGAAACCGCGGTTAGCGGAGTAGTGACTCTTCCAGTGCTCTGGGACAATGCCACTCGAGAGCTGGAATTTCTAATAGTGCCGGGGTTGCAGCAGGAGGTCTATCTGGGGATCGATTTCTGGAAAGCCTTCCAGCTTAATGTAGTCAGTAGGGGGCCCCAAATCAACTCAAAGGCTAATGTCGTGTCAGAGCTCGTGCCTGCCGAGGGTGACTTGTCATTTGACGCCGTGCAACACGAGCTGAGCCACGAAGAAACTGTTGCTCTGGATCGCGTAAAAGCACAGTATCCTTCATTTGCAGTACTTGGGTTGGGAAAAACCGACGTAGAAGAGCATATTATCGAGGTAACAGACGAACACCTCCCAGTGAAACAGCGTCACTACCCTATTTCTCCGGCAATACAAAAGTTAATCTTCGCAGAGCTGGATCGGATGTTGGAAATGGGCGTAATAGAAGAGAACAACAGTTGCTGGAATTCCCCCGTATCTCTAGTCATCAAAGGAACCAAAAATCGTTTATGTTTGGATGCCCGCAAGTTGAATGATCGAACCATCAAAGACGCTTACCCACTCCCACATATCGATGGTATTCTAAGACGGCTTCAGAATACCAGGTACATATCTGCCATTGATTTAAAAGATGCGTTTTGGCAGATACCTTTAGAGCGAAAGTCC
Organism: Campiglossa producta; assembly: GCA_964058755.1. NCBI lineage: Eukaryota > Metazoa > Arthropoda > Insecta > Diptera > Tephritidae > Campiglossa > Campiglossa producta. The sequence goes on from CAXKVI010000340.1 coordinate 26,468, forward strand.
AGGGAGAAAACTGCTTTCACTGCACCTGGTAGACCTTTGTACCATTTCACGGTCATGCCGTTTGGACTGTGCAACGCGGCGCAACGTATGTGTCGTTTAATGGACAAGGTCATCCCAGCTTCGCTTCGTGATTCTGTGTTTGTTTACTTAGATGATTTACTTGTTTGTTCTGAGAATTTTTCGTCCCATTTAGATTTGTTGTCCCGTGTTGCAAAATGTCTTCGGGATGCAAAATTGACGATAAACGTTGAAAAGAGCAAATTCTGTTTTAAAGAGGTACGTTATTTAGGTTATGTTGTAGGCGATGGGTGTATCCGTACGGATCTAAATAAGGTGGCAGCAATGCGAGACTTCCCCGAACCCCGAACACCGAAGCAACTCAGGCGGTTCCTAGGGATGACAGGCTGGTACCGTAGATTCATACAGGATTACGCGACCATTGCAGCACCACTGCACGACTGCCTCACAAAAGACAAAATAAAATCTTTTAAAATTATGGACGAAGCGATGCAAGCTTTCGATTGCTTAAAGCAAAAACTGATATCGGCACCGGTGTTAATCCACCCAGATTTCAACAAGCACTTTTACGTGCAATGTGATGCATCAACTGACGGAGTTGGAGGTGTACTCTTCCAACTAGACGAGGACGGAAACGAACGACCGATTGCCTACGTATCCGCAAAACTAAACAAGGCACAACGCAATTACAGTATTACAGAGTTAGAGTGTTATGCAGCGGTCCTGAGCATAAAGAGGTTCCGGCCTTACATCGAGGGATTGCCCTTTACGGTGATAACTGACCATGCCAGCCTGAAGTGGTTGATGGGTCAGAAAGACCTACCAGGTCGGCTGGCAAGGTGGAGTTTGAAGTTGCAAGGATACAACTTTGATATCCAACACCGTAAAGGCGCCCAAAATGTAGTGCCGGACGCTTTATCCAGGGCCGACATGAACGAGCTGCTATTAAGTGACAGAGTACTAGACATAGATGTCACCTCACCGTACTTCAAAACGACTGAGTACCAAGAACTGATTGACACGGTGATATCAAACAAAGACAAACTACCCGAACTGTGCGTATCAGACGGGTATGTTTATAGACGGACGCAATTCGACAGGGTTCCCCCCTTCAAGGAGACCATGCCTGGAAAATTACGTTTTGATACCCATATTGTGGGACATTTTACGGCTTTTGGGCCACTGGGGCTTAGACCGAACGAGAGTTTACATACATACAAACAGACAAACATACAAGTGAACCTAATAAAAGCGTGGTAAAAAAACGCGCCATGATATCTAATTGGATGGTGTGGAAACGATATCACTTAAATAAATAGTCCATTATTGCTCTAGTATGTCCCTAAAACCCATAAGACTGCTAAAATCCTTCTACTGTATACTTAACCTTGTCATGATTTTAAAAAATTTTCCATACACAAAAAATCTGTAAATATTTTCTGATGCAAATTTAAAAAAAAAAACTTTGATTTTCTCCGTTGCTATGGAAACAAAACCTGTATAATAACCTTCAAGAAATGGTAGATTCAAGCTTATTCAAATACCAGTTTTAAATTCAGATCTGAACAAAAACGGCTTGGCGGGGACGATTTATATAGGAGCACCTTGTAGTTTTCCTACTGGGATTTTTATATATAAAATGATATAAATGCAATCCTATGTATATATTTAGAAAAAAATTTATTTTGATTTATAGATACACATGCATAGGTATACGTTATGCAAAAAAACAATCTTTATATACAAGATAATCCCTCGTGAAGGGTGGATACCTTGCCGCGGTACGAGGGCTTAAGTCGATAGCCACAGGACTACGCTGCCCTTGTGATCATAGCTCCGTACGGCACTTCATCACGAGAGCAGCCTAGCCTCTCTGGCGCGACGACAAAGATCTTCCCCCTCCCAATCCAGGGTGTTATGCGACCACGTGCCCATTGGACGTTTGCAGCCGGGAGGCAAATCGTGGCTGTATTTGAACGGAGCCTCTCTGATACCGGGTCGCCTCAGAGAGTAAGCATGGCCTTACCGCGGTACGGGGCTCTGCCGCGGCGGACGACACATTTTCCCCTACTCTTCCCTTGACCCTAAGCTGGCCTTGTCCGGCGATGGGTCGTACGAACATGATGAACTCAAATAATGCAAATAAAAACGAAAACCCCAAAAAGCAAACAACGCCAAATTTCACTCCTCAGCAAAGGAGAGCTATGGAGGAGCAGGCGAGAAAGCAACAACAACGCCGGAGGACAACCTCCGTTCCACAATCAAGGGGGGATCGACAGCGATGGCAACTACGAGTCGGTCAACCAATCCTCTATCGAGTAAGATTGACTTGATGGGAGCTAGCACCAGTGCGGTTGCCAACGCAGCTAAGCGGACAACGGCGGATGCTAAACTCCCATCTACCTCTGATATGAAAACCAGTATCTTTACGTCTGTGGCAGCGGTTTCACGACCTGGCCTCGGAGTTTCGAAGGGGAAGGAAGCTGCAACTGAGATTTCGGCAAGGGGAGCGACCGCGATGGCAACTACGGGTCCGCACTCCCGGGAGACATCTCCCCGCCGCTTCACATACCACGAGAAAAGATTGGCTGCAAAGATCCTGAAGAGGTATGAAGGGGTACCGCAGGAGTCGCTGTCGCCGAATTCCAGTAAATCGGTAGAGCTAGCGAAAGCTGTGATACCGGATTTCCAAAAATCTTACATGCCAAAGAGGTTAAAAGTTAACCCTTTCAAGCGCCAGAGATCGGACCTGGAGTTAAATCCCCCTCCCAAGCGGCATCAGAATACCTCTGGAGCGGGAAAACTAAGCTTTGCTGAGGTAACCAAGGACAGGATCCTTATAGGCGTCCTTGACCGAGGCAATGACCGTCTGGCCATCCCCAAGGACCGGTGGCGCTACGTGCGAAATGAACTCGGCAACATTCTTCTCAACGTTGCTCCGGAGTTTCCGGGTAGTTCGGCGCGAGTAACGGATGCGGGCTGGCACCAGGGTCAGATCAAATTACTCGCATGCGAGGATGCAAAAACCGTAGCACTGTATAAGGCAGCAGCTGCTAAACTGGGTGAAGTCTACAAGGGCGCAAAGATAGAGGTCGTCGACTGGAAGGACATTCCAGCTCGTCCAAGGGCAAGGGCGTGGATTCCGGCCATCCCTGACGAACCCGACAGAATTCTCGGGATGCTACGGCTAATGAATCCGTCCCTCCCAACGCATGACTGGAGTGTTAATCTGGTCGGGGATGCGGTGGGGCCCGACAGACAGGTGGTGTTCACCATGAATAAAGAGTCAATCGAGCCCCTCAAAAGGTGCAATGGCCTAGTACACTACAGCGTAGGCCAGATCGTATATCGTGGTGACGCTCAGCGCGCTGCCTTCTCGGCTGCTCCGGGGGAACCGGAAAACGAATTACCAGAAGAGGAAGCGGAGGATTCCGATGCGGAAAGCATGTTATCCGCCACGTCCCTTGCCGATAGTGCTGTGAACAACTCGGAGATGGAGGACAGCCTACAGGACGAGGAAGTCCTCGACGTCACGGTGGTAGCAGCCAACGCTGAGCGATTAACATCTAACGCTACAGGCAGCAGGACTCCTGCAACGCCATATCGGGAAGTTAATCGGAACAACTCGTCGTTGATGGGCAACCTCCGGGATGGGGCAAACCTCGACGACATGGGGACGGCAGGGAAGTCTGTGCGCTCTCGTGGTGGTGGTGCTTCAGATTAATCTGCACAAATCTAAAGTGGCTTCGGCTGCTTTAAGTAGTCGTCTTTCTAAAGGTGACGTGGATGTGGTCCTCATCCAAGAACCCTGGGTCAATAGCTCGAGAATCTGCGGATTGGGGACTAAGGGCTTCAAGCTCATTCGAGCCAGCGAGGAGAGCAAAGTCCGAACGTGTATTTTGGTCAAGTCTGAATTGAACTCCTTTCTCCTACCTAACTACACCAATGGTGATATTACCGCTATCAGTCTAACGGTCGACAGCACCCGCCTGACGGTTGCGTCGGTCTATATGCCCTACGACGCCGAAGAACCCCCACCACAAACGGAGGTGAAAGACCTGGTGTCAAGTTTCTGCACGGGTAATCTTATTATTGGAGCGGACGCTAATGCTCACCATGTCCAATGGGGGAGTTCCGATATCAATGCCAGGGGCGAGTCTCTGTTTGATTACCTCTTAACAACCAACGTGGTAATTTGCAACGTGGGTAATGAGCCTACTTTTATCACTAAGACCCGTAGGGAGGTCATAGACCTCACTATCTGTAGTGAAGGCGCTTATGGGTGGGTCAGAAAATGGCGGGTTCTGGAAGAACATTCATTCTCCGACCACCGTTACATAGAAATGGTTTTAGACTTTATTGTAGAACAACCAATCATGAAGCGCAATCCACGTAACACAAATTGGCAGTTACACAATGAAATATTAGGCAGAGACCTCCCAGTACTGCCCTCACAAGCCCCCTCATCAGTAGAGGTGCTGGAGGATCTTGTTACTACATTTACATCGGCGCTCTCAAATGCTCTAGGACAGGCTTGTCCAGTGCCAAAACCACGCGCTAAACACAGGCCACATTGGTGGTCCTACGATTTGGACTCGTTCCGCAAATCATGCCGGAAACAATTTAACAAGGCCAAGAGCCTCGGCTCTGAGCCTCATTGGCACGAATATAAAGCTAAACTTAGGGCCTACAAAAAAGCTCTGAGACAGGCGAAGAGAACTTCGTGGAGAAATTTCTGCACTGGCGTCGAAAAGGTCGACGACACAGCGAGACTTAGACGAGTCCTCTCGAAAAGTCAAACAGCCATCAGCTATTTGCGAAAAACTGACGGATCCTGCACCAGCACGGAAGAGGAAACCCCTGAGCTGCTCTTGAATACACATTTTCCGGGGAATCTGCATGACGCGCCACAAGTACCTGCAACAAACCTGGCAGTAAAAATACCCATCACTGAGGAAAGGGTAAGGTGGGCAGTTAAGAGCTTTGAACCGTATAAGGCTGCCGGGCCGGACGGGATTATCCCCGCGCAACTTATAAACACGTTGGAGACATCAGCTAAATGGCTGGTATTTCTCTTCACAGCCTGCCTGGCTCTCAACCTCATTCCGGGCTCCTGGAGAAGCGCCACGGTAGTGTTTATCCCTAAGGCTGGGAAGGCATCCCACTACGAGCCAAAAGATTACAGACCGATCAGTCTCTCGTCCTTTGTACTCAAAACCTTTGAGAGGATACTAAGCGACTACCTCTCAACGACTATTGATAGCAACCTTATTTCTAGCTATCAGCATGCATACACCAAGGGTAAATCAACAGAAACCGCACAGCCTAGTATCGGTCATTGAGAAATCGCTGTGTGAAAAGGACTACTGTCTCGTGGCCTTCCTAGACATTGAGGGGGCTTTCAACAATATAAGCCCGGAGGCTATCAACTCCGCTCTAACTAATCTGGGCGTAGATAGACCTCTAACTGGTTTAATTGACCAACTTTTAAGGGGAAGGAAAATAGCTTCTTCACTTGGTACGGTTGAGTTATCACGCTATGTCACAAGGGGAACACCCCAGGGTGGTGCTCTTTCCCCGCTTTTATGGAACCTCACAGTCAACTCGTTGCTACGTGATACAAGTTGGGGGGGCGGGAAGATAGTGGCATACGCAGACGATTTAGCTATTGCATTCAGAGGCAAGTTCCCACAAACTCTGTGTGACCTGATGCAAGTAGCACTGCGGGAAGTTTCGACGTGGTCCTCTCGCTGCGGACTTAGTATCAACCCGGGGAAAGTGGAACTGGTCCTCTTCACCAACCGGTACAAAATACCGCCACTAAGCCTACCAGAACTAGATGGCACGCGCCTTGGCTTGTCGGATAAGGCCAAGTTTCTAGGCATAGTTCTGGACAGGAAACTGAATTGGAAGGAGAATGTTCTTCAGCGCCAGAAGAAAGCTTGCATCGCTCTTTACACATGCAAAAGAGCCATTGGAAAAAAATGGGGGCTTAGCCCTAGAGTATGCAGTTGGATCTACACGGCCATCATTCGTCCAATCATGCTATATGGAGTCGTCGTATGGTGGCCTGCGCTGAGCAAGGCAACATACCTCAATCTGTTGCGGAAAGTCCATAGATCCAATATGATCTGTATAAGCGGTGCGCTAAGGACAACGCCCAACGAAGCCCTCCAGGTCATTCTGGGCATTTTGCTACTTGATCTGGAAGGGTTTCGGTCAGCAGCGGCATCAGCTCTGCGCCTAAGAGAAACCTCCAGTTGGGGGGCGGGTACTATTGGACACTCCAGTATTCTGGAATCTTACAGCTTTCTCCCTCTAAGCACAGATCGTTGTGCGACCACTACAGTCGGTGATAGCTGTTTCAAAATAAACATTCCCAGCAGAGAAGACTGGGAGAGGACGGATTGGTGTCCCGAAACAAATAGTGGCACTTCCATATACACCGACGGCTCGAAGTTGGACGGCAGAGTTGGAGGAGGGGTTTATTCAAAGGATTTGGACCTTGAGCTCTCCTTCAGACTACGTGATCATTGTAGCGTCTTCCAGGCGGAAGTCTCGGCAATCCTAGACGCCGCGGCCTGGTTAAGCGAACGTGTTATCGGAGAAGATATCGCTATTTTCAGCGATAGCCAAGCGGCCATCAAATCCCTTGGCTCATACACGTTCAACTCTGAACTGACGCTCAGCTGTCGTCGATCTCTTGCCACATGCAAACTAATGCTGAAGGAGACACACTCCGTCAAGCCAACGAAAGATGGCTGCAATCCCCAGGGTGTCGGATATCGAAACAAACCTGGCCAAAATGGGATCTTAAAAGGTCTAGACGCATTTATGCCCTAACTAGGAGGGAAATCTGCATATTGATAGGGGTATTAACCGGTCACTGCCTCATTGGTAGGCATGCAGAAAGGCTAAGTGTGCCCTACCGACGATGCTGCAGGAGTTGCAAAGATGATGAGGAGGAGGAAACAGTGGAACACCTCATCTGCAACTGTCCGGCTTTAAGCGGCGCGAGAACGCGCTTTTTGGGAGTTCCGTTCCTGGATAGCCTAAGCCAGATCGCGGAACTGGACATAAAGGACTTGATGGCCTTCATAAAGTCATCTAAGTGGTTCGAGGAGGAGTAACGGTGTCGGTTTAGGAGTGTCAGTCCCGGGATTCTGCTATGTGGAAAATCCCAACAACTCAGGGATTTTCCATTTGGCTGGGTCCCGGGACTGACTTTCCTTGTGTTGGTGGTATCACAACGGGCCTTTCAAAACTGGCCTAAGTGTGCCTCTGCGGCAGTCACTTGAACCTAACCTATATACAAGATAATGCATCGAAACCTGTACCATTAGAGCACTACAAAAATAACATTAAAAAAAAATGCAAAAACGTGCATATTTTCTAAAGGATGGTACACAGAAAAAAAAATCTACAAGAAACGGCCGTCAAATTAACAGTAAACCCTGTCATTTTTCGTCCAACAGTGGGTAATATCAATTTTGAAAGTGACCCCCTATGATTCTTCGAATATACTATCATATTGACAAGAATTACTGTAAATTTGAAAGTGGACACTATCATATTGACATGAATTACTGTAAATTTGAAAGTGGACTCATATCATTAATTGATATTTTTCAAAAATCACATGTTTTTACTGCCAATTTTACAGTAAAAAAAAACTAATGGCGGCGATATACCAACAGGTTATCATAACCTCTAACGAGATTTTTAGCCGAGCTTCTCTTTCCAACTTGTGGTGTGTTGCTTTTCAGTTTTTCCTACAAGTTGGCGGGACCTACAGTTTTTTGCCGACTCCGAACGGCACTTGCAAAGCAAATGAATTTTTTGCTGAGAAGCTTCTCATGGCAGAAATACACCCGGAGAGTTTGCCAAACTACTGCCGAGGGGCGACCCCGTTTAGAAAAATTCCTTTTCTAAATAATTTTTGATGTTACTTTTGTCGGGCATCGAACCGCCACGACTTGGTGTAGAAGGCCGAACACTTAACCGCTACACCACGGCGGCCGCAGTAAATACTGTAATACTTACAGTATTATCATAGTCGCTTTGAAAGTGGTTTTGATATGTTACTTTCAATGTGCACTTTCACCCTTTTTATTTCAGTGTAGGTAGGATCTCAACTGAAACCTTTTTTTGAACTGGATGAAATGCCATTTTCAGTTTTTAGTTGAGTTGTTTATTTCCAATTAATCCTTTAGGTGCAATGTGTCGTATACGTGAAAAAAGCCCTTATTTTCCAAAAAGGAGCAGCTAGGATTTCAACTCAAAGTGAGTCATCATCGGAAAACCATCCCAGACGATGTGGCATTTCCAGTTTTTGGTGTCATTTTAGGCCAACCTATTCTTCGTTCAGGATACGCACACGCCTCTATGCAGAAAAGAAAGTACGCACAGTAACGGAAGGAAAGTTTGACGTCGAGAAGCTGCGCATGATACAGACAGCTGATAATTTCTCCACTCGACTATCACACCTGCTATCGGAGAGCAATCCTCGACCTAACGATGTAACCGAGCAATGGAAGCATATCTCTCACTCATTACGTACCGCCGCTGAGGCCACTATAGGGTTTCAGCGAGCCCGCAAGAACAACTGGTACGACGAGGAATGCAGCACTGCCACGGACAAAAAGGACGCTGCCTTCAGGGAGACGTTGCGAACGGGCGCAACCCGCAGTGTATGGCAACGATATCGTGAGGGGAAGAAGGAAGAGAGACGCCTTTTCAGAAAAAAATAAACGTGAGACAGAAAGGCGTGAGTGTGAGGAGCTTGAGATGCTGGCTGACAAGAATGATGCCCGAAAATTCTATGAAAAGATACGGCAGATGACGGAAGGTTTTAATACCGGGGCAAGTTCTTGTAAGGACAATATGGCGACCTGGTAACTGGTACAGAGTGTACTTAAACTGTGGAGGGAGCACTTCTCCTCACTGCTAAATTGCGAGGGAGACGTCGAACCCGATACCCCAATCCCTGACGATGGAAAAGTCGTCCCACCACCTGACTATAATGAAGTGAGGATAGCTATATCCAGGCTCAAGAACAACAAATCGCCTGGAAAAGACGGACTACCCGCCGAGCTGTTCAAACACGGATGCGAAGAGCTGGTAATATGGTCAGATTGAAATTTAAGTGTGCTCTGCCCAATCCACAAGAAAGGCGACCCCGCTAACCACTCCAACTACCGCGGAATCAGTATTCTCAATATCGCATATAAGGTCATTTCTAGCGTATTGTGTGAAAGACTGAAGCCCATCGTAGACAAACTGATTGGACCTTATCAGTGTGGCTTTAGACCTGGTAAGTCTACCATCGACCATTTTCACGATACGTCAAATCCTGGAGAAGACCCATGATAAAAGAATCGACACACAGCATCTCTTTGTCGATTTTAAAGCCGCCTTTGGCATCGCAAAAAGGAGTTGCCTGTATGCCGCCAAGTCTGTATTTGACTTCCCTGCAAAATTAATACGGCTTTAATGACGTTGAGCCAAACCAACAGCTCTTTCAGAATCGGGAAGAACCTCTCTGAGCCATTTTAAACCAAACGAGGCTTCAGATAGGGCGACTCCCTTTCGTGCGATTTCTTCAACCTGATGCTGGAGAAGATAATTCGATCAGCAGAACTAAACCGCAATGGTACAATCTTTTACAAGAGCGTGCAATTGCTGGCGTATTCCGATGATATTGACATCATTAGCCTTAAAAACCGCGCCGTAAGCGCTGCCTTCTCTGGACTGGATAAGGAAGCGAAAAAAGTGGGTCTTGCGGTGAACGAGGACAAGACGAAGTATCTGATGTCAACAAAGAAAGAATCGGCGCACCTGCGCCTTGACAGTCAAATCACCGTTGATAGCTACAAATTTGAAACGGTGAGGGACTTCGTCTACTTGGGAACCAGCATTAACACCGAAAACAACCTCTAGAAATCCAAAGGAGAATCACTCTTGCCAACAAGTGTTACTTTGGACTAAGTAGGCAATTGAGAAGTACAAAGATCACGGTCTATAAGTCCCTCATCATACCAGTCCTGATGTACGGCTCGGAAACATGGGCAGTGTCAATAGAAGAAGAGATGGCCCTTGGAGTAGTTGAGAAAAAAGTTCTCTGGAAGATGCCAACGGCGAGTATCGAAGGAAATTTAACGATGAGCTGTACGAGCTTTAAGCAGACCTGCGGACCAGCGGATTAAAGCTCAAAGGTTCCGCTGGTTGGGTCATGTTATGCGAATGGACAAAGAATCTCCAAAGTTTTCCTATCGACACCCGAATTTAGAAGCACAGGAAGGGGGAGGCCTCGACTGAGATGGAAACAACAAGTGGAGGATGACTTGAACTTCCGTGGGGTTTCAAATTGGCGTGAGTTATCGCTAAAAAGGAATGACTTGCGTGCTTTGATACGAAACCGCCAAAATCGCCTAGGCGGTTAATCGTTAATAAATGACGCAAGCCAAGATTAGATTAGATTCTTCGTTCAGGAGCAGTGTGTACTATTGCATTGAATTTGAAATCTATAAATAACATGGTTTTTTAATACATAGTAAAATATTTTTCAAGTCTCGGCTTAGGTCACAGTGTCCTGTAATCGTATTTTTTGTCATAAAAATCTTCGCAAAAAACAGCAAACTGACCAGTAGCTGGCACCCGGAATCGACAACAAAATGCGATGACGATCATCATCATTTTTCTTAACTCCTTGTGGAGCATAGGGCCTGGAAATGTATCGTAGCATATTCTTAATGTTAGACGCAGAAAAATTTAGACGTCGTACATACATATGTCACGGGACATGGCAAAATTGCCACACGCACGCGACACTGTCGCGGAAGAATAGAAAAACTAACCATTAACGCAAAAAGAAAAAGAAAAAGACATGCAGTCAGTAATCATCGGTCGCGCAATACAAATTAAAAAGTGATTTTGATTGTGTAAAGTAAATCGGATAAATACAATAAATTATAATTAAACGTGCATAAAATAGAACACAAAGATATTGTGTAAAATCTATATGTGTACATGTGTTGAATGTGTCAGAAGTACACAAGTGGAGACATTCCTCGAAACAAACGGTGAATTTAAAATTGTAAAGCGTCACCAAGCATAACGATACAGATATACATACGATACGGTATAGGCATCGATATACACACGGAGGGAAATCTATGGATGGAACATCCATAATTATTGATATCACATTAAATAAAAATTGATAATTCTGTCCCATCAATGAATATGGATGTTTCTTCAATGCTTTTTTGATAAATCACTATTGAAATGTTATCCATATAAACTATTGATAAATTCTAAATAGTTTAAAAAAACAAAATTTTATATAATTTAACATCTGGTTTCAGTAAGATTCGAACCCTACTCCTCTGGCACGTTAGCCCAGTATTCTACCATTCGGCTACGGCATTTTATAAAATTTTTAGAAAAATGTTCAATCATAAGAAATTCAAAAAATGTTGTAATATTGTTAGAAAATCCATAGTAAAAATTGTGGATACCGTGCCCGTGAACGGATCCTCGCTGATATCGGGTCGCCTCAGAGAGTAAGCATGGCCTTACCGCGGTACGGGGCTCTGCCGCGGCGGACGACACATTTTCCCCTACTCTTCCCTTGACCCTAAGCTGGCCTTGTCCGGCGATGGGTCGTACACACAGAAAAATTTCTTACATTTTTAGTTAACATGATTCATGTTAAATCGACATGAACATCTCTTGTACGTAAAACAAAAACAATTTCGGAAAATCAACACGAACATTTTAACATGAAGCGTATGGTTAAAATAACATGAAGTACTTCTGCATAAGAATTACATTAGTGTGTATCACTTACACTATATTCGGTTTGTTTTAACATGAACAAGTGTTGTTTTCGACTGCCATCTGTTCCCCAACATTTTAACATGAAGCGTATGGTTAGAATAGCATGAAATATTTCTGTATTAGAATTACATTAGTGTGTATCCCTTACACTATATTCGGTTTGTTTTAACATGAACAAGTGTTGTTTTCGAGCATCATCTGTTCCCCATCAAAGCTTGTGAACAGAATTGTTCTCAAAAGAACAGAATTTAAGTCAGTGTGTAGATACCGACTTGATGAAAAGTTGTAGATATTATAAATAATTAATATATTGTGAAATTTATAGTTTCTTAACTTGCGAATAAGTTGTGAAGTTTTGCAAAAAGTTTGGGTAAGTAATTTGTGTTGTTTTTCATATTTTGTAAACGTTTCCTGCTAAAACACGTCCAAAAATGTCGGGGTAGGTTAAAAACAACACGCACTATACATAAATACCATGGAAACGCTTTAGGATTAGGGATACCGGGTAGAAAAGGCGTCGTTTGATACTTATCCCTACATTAATTGGACGTGTGCTACCAGTTTTACAATCGCTTGGATAATTTAAAGAGCTTTCAATGAAACAATTTTTATTTAATTTTCAGATTGGGGCTTGTTGTTGCTGTTTTCGATGCAGAAGTTGCCAATGATTGCATTAAAATAAGAATATGTATATGTATGTACATATGTGTACTTTTATTATTTAACATGCTGATCGTGTTAATTTAACATGATGATCGTGTTAATTTAACATGATAGATCTGTTAATTTAACATGATGATCGTGTAAATTTAACATGATAGATCGTGTTGATTTAACAATAAAACATGTTGAATTAACATGACAGATCGTGTTAATAAATTATACAAGCATTATATTCTTTCATACCTGAAAATATGTATGTTAAAGGTTTTCGATAAATGAATTAACTAAATAAAAATTATTAAAAAAAACAAAATTTTATATAATTTAACATCTGGTTTCAGTAAGATTCGAACCCTACTCCTCTGGCACGTTAGCCCAGTATTCTACCATTCGGCTACGGCATTTTATAAAATTTTTAGAAAAATGTTCAATCATAAGAAATTCAAAAAATGTTGTAATATTGTTAGAAAATCCATAGTAAAAATTGTGGATACCGTGCCCGTGAACGGATCGTCGCTGATATCGGGTCGCCTCAGAGAGTAAGCATGGCCTTACCGCGGTACGGGGCTCTGCCGCGGCGGACGACACATTTTCCCCTACTCTTCCCTTGACCCTAAGCTGGCCTTGTCCGGCGATGGGTCGTACACACAGAAAAATTTCTTACATTTTTAGTTAACATGATTCATGTTAAATCGACATGAACATCTCTTGTACGTAAAACAAAAACAATTTCGGAAAATCAACACGAACATTTTAACATGAAGCGTATGGTTAAAATAACATGAAGTACTTCTGCATAAGAATTACATTAGTGTGTATCACTTACACTATATTCGGTTTGTTTTAACATGAACAAGTGTTGTTTTCGACTGCCATCTGTTCCCCAACATTTTAACATGAAGCGTATGGTTAGAATAACATGAAATATTTCTGTATTAGAATTACATTAGTGTGTATCCCTTACACTATATTCGGTTTGTTTTAACATGAACAAGTGTTGTTTTCGAGCATCATCTGTTCCCCATCAAAGCTTGTGAACAGAATTGTTCTCAAAAGAACAGAATTTAAGTCAGTGTGTAGATACCGACTTGATGAAAAGTTGTAGATATTATAAATAATTAATATATTGTGAAATTTATAGTTTCTTAACTTGCGAATAAGTTGTGAAGTTTTGCAAAAAGTTTGGGTAAGTAATTTGTGTTGTTTTTCATATTTTGTAAACGTTTCCTGCTAAAACACGTCCAAAAATGTCGGGGTAGGTTACAAACAACACGCACTATACATAAATACCATGGAAACGCTTTAGGAATAGGGATACCGGGTAGAAAAGGCGTCGTTTGATACTTATCCCTACATTAATTGGACGTGTGCTACCAGTTTTACAATCGCTTGGATAATTTAAAGAGCTTTCAATGAAACAATTTTTATTTAATTTTCAGATTGGGGCTTGTTGTTGCTGTTTTCGATGCAGAAGTTGCCAATGATTGCATTAAAATAAGAATATGTATATGTATGTACATATGTGTACTTTTATTATTTAACATGCTGATCGTGTTAATTTAACATGATGATCGTGTTAATTTAACATGATAGATCGTGGTAATTTAACATGATGATCGTGTTAATTTAACATGATAGATCGTGTTGATTTAACAATAAAACATGTTGAATTAACATGACAGATCGTGTTAATAAATTATACAAGCATTATATTCTTTCATACCTGAAAATATGTATGTTAAAGGTTTTCGATAAATGAATTAACTAAATAAAAATTATTAAAAAAATCAAAAACAAGGTGTTTTATTTATAGAGTTAATTTAACAATAAAAACATGTTAAATTAACATGATAGATCGTGTTAATTTAACAATAAAATCCTGTTAAATTAACACTATCTATGTTGATTTAACATAACATATCGTGTCAATTTCACATGAGAGATCGTGTAAATTTAACAGGACGAAAGTGTTATTTTAACAATAAAATCCTGTTAAATTAACATGATAGATAGTGTTGATTTAACATAACATATCGTGTCAATTTCACATGATAGATCGTGTAAATTTAACAACATAGTATAGTGTTAACTTAACATGTCTGATCGTGTTGATTTAACAAGAAAAATAATGTTGTATCAACAGGAAATCATGTTGATTCAAACCTTTATGATCATGTTAAATTCACACTGTTCCGTCATGCTGATTTAACATGTAGGAACAGTGAAACAATAGCTTCATGTTAGAACAACATGAGCGATAGTGTTAAAAAATAATAACCTGAAAAAGTGTTAAAAAAGTGTTGATTCAACATGAAAATTATTCTGTGTGTACGAACAACACGGCGGCCGCCGTGGTGTATCGGTTAAGTGTTCGGCCTTTTACACCAAGTCGTGGCGGTTCGATGCCCGGCAAAAGTAACATCAAAAATTATTTAGAAAAAGAATTTTTCTAAACGGGGTCGCCCCTCGGCAGTAGTTTGGCAAACTCTCCGCGTGTTTTTCTGCCATGAGAAGCTTCTCAGCAAAAAATTCATTTGCTTTGCAAGTGCCGTTCGGAGTCGGCAAAAAACTGTAGGTCCCGCCAACTTGTAGGAAAACTCAAAAAGCAACACACCACAAGTTGGAAAGAGAAGCCCGGGTAAAAATCTCGTTAGAGGTTATGATAACCTGTTGGTATATCGCCGCCATTACTACGAACAAGATGAACTCAAATAAAAACGAGAAACCTAAAAAAAAAAAACAACCCCAAATTTCACTCATCAGCAGAGGAGAGCTATGGAGGAGCAAGCGAGAAAGCAACAATAACGCCGGAGGACAACCTCCGCTACACAATCAAGGGGGGGATGGACAGCGATGGCAACTACGAGTCAGTCAACCAAACCTCTATCGAGTAAGATTTACTTGATGGGAGCTAGCACCAGTGTGGTTGCCAACGCAGCTAAGCGGACAACGGCGGATGCTAAACTCCCATCAACCGCTGATATGAAAACCAGTACCTTTACGTCTGTGGCAGCGGTCCCACGACCTGGCCTCGGAGTTTCGAAGGAGAAGCAAGCTGCAACTGAGATTTCGGCAAAGGGAGCGACCGCGATGGCAACTACGGGTCCGCACTCCCAGGAGACATCTCCCCGCCGCTTCACATACCACGAGTAAAAGATTGGCTGCAAAGATCCTGAAGAGGTATGAAGGGGTACCGCAGGAATCGCTGTCGCCGAATTCCAGAAAATCGGTAGAGCTAGCGAAAGCTGTGATACCGGATTTCCAAAATTCTTACATGCCAAAGAGGTTAAAAGTTAACCCTCTTAAGCGCCAGAGATTGGACCTGGAGTTAAATCCCCCTCCCAAGCGGCATCAGAATACCCCTGGTTGATATTGAAATCAAAAAGTAAGAACTCATGTTAATTGAAAACATCGAATCTGAACTTCTAAATAGTGGCATGCTTTGATTTGTTTTATAAGCGAAAATAAGTTTTTAAATTCAAAAACTAGGTGGCGTTGAATGGCCGTGAACTAAATTTTTTTTTTTTAAATTGTAACCCGCAGATCTTTTTAAAGTAAGGATTGGGTATATATTTAAATCGTTAGCCCACTAGCAGGTAGCTACATCTTTTCTTTTTACTTTACTCAGCACAAAAGAAAAAAGTTGCACATCCTATTTAAAAAAAAAAATTCTTTAGTAGCTATTCATTATCAATCTGTTAACCGTGTAAGATGGATAACGAAATTACTTTCATAGGCATCCCAATGCCGAAAATTCTCGAGCTAAAGTTACCAACCATGAAAGAAGTTCTGTGCGTATTTTTTTACCAGTTAAATAATCTTAAAGCATCTGTCTCAAAAAGTGCTAAAAGTGCAGCAGCTCAGGTTATAGAGCTTTGGAAAAAATATGGTATTCCTACTACCATATCTCTAAATATAGAGAGAAGAATTGTTCGATGTTATTACAAGTGGCGAGGTATAATAAAAAATTATAAACGCAAGAAATCACCAACCCAGAAGAAGAAAGAATCGTCACTTCAAAAAGATTTAAAAATGTTATTCGATGTTGTTGATCCGCAGCATTAAGGAGTTGTATTTAAATCAGAAAAGCGGCAAACGTAAAGAATTTATCCATCACAACGTAATTTCTCCTAACTAATGGCGGCGATATACCAACAGGTTATCATAACCTCTAACGAGATTTTTAGCCGAGCTTCTCTTTCTAACTTGTGGTGTGTTGCTTTTGAGTTTTTCCTACAAGTTGGCGGGCACTTGCAAAGCAAATGAATTTTTTGCTGAGAAACTTCTCATGGCAGATATACACCCGGAGAGTTAGCCAAACTACTGCCGAGGGGCGACCCCGTTTAGAAAAATCGTTTTTCTAAATAATTTTTGAAGTTACTTTTGCCGGGCATCGAACCACCACGACTTGGTATAGAAGGCCGAACACTTAACCGCTACACCACGGCGGCCTAACATAAGTGAAAATTTGATGGCAGCAGAACAAATAGGTAAGGATTTATTTTTAATCAATAGGTTAGGTTCAAGTGGCTGCCGCAGAGGCACACTTAGGCCAGTTTTGAAAGGCCCGTTGTGATACCACCAACACAAGGAAAGTCAGTCCCGGGACCAAGCCAAATGGAAAATCCCTGAGTTGTTCGGACTTTCCACATAGCAGAATCCCGGGACTGACACTCCTAAACCGACACCGTTACTCCTGCTCGAACCACTTCATCATCATCATCATTTATTGGCGCTTAACCGCCTAAGCGATTTTGGCCGTTGCATATCAAAGCACGCCAGTCATTCCTTTTTAGCGATAACTGACGCCAATTGGAAACCCCAAGGGAGTTCAAGTCATCCTCCACCTGTTGTTTCCATCTCAGTCGAGGCCTCCCCCTTCCTCTGCTGCCGAATTCAGGCGACGATAGGAAAACCTTCTGTGCTGGAGCTTCTTTGCCCATTCGCATAACATGGCCCAGCCAGCGGAGTCTTTGGGCTTTAATTCGCTGGACTATGGTCAGATCTGCGTAGAGCTCGTACAGCTCATCATTAAATTTCCTTCGATTCTCGCCGTTGGCATCACGGGAAGGACCATAAATCTTCCGGAGAACTTTTCTCTCAAATACTCCAAGGGCCATCTCATCTTCTCTTGACATTGTCCATGAATCTGAGCCATACATCAGGACAGGTATGATGAGAGACTTATAGAGCGTGATCTTTGTTCTTCGAGAGAGGACTTTACTTCTCAATTGCCTACTCAGTCCAAAGTAGCACTTGTTGGCAAGAGTGATTCTCCGCTGGATTTCTAGACTGATATTATTTTCGGTGTTAATACTGGTTCCCAAAAAAACGAAGTCCCTCACAGTTTCAAATTTGTAACTATCAACAGTGACCTGGCTGCCAAGGCGCAGGTGCGCCGATTCTTTCTTTGATGACAGCAAATACTTCGTCTTGTCCTCGTTCACGGCAAGACCCACTTTTTTCGCTTCCTTATCCAGTCCAGAGAAGGCAGCGCTTACGGCGCGGTTGTTAAGGCCAATGATATCAATATCATCGGCATACGCCAGCAATTGCACGCTCTTGTAAAAGATTGCACCATTGCGGTTTAGCTCTGCTGCTCGAATTATCTTCTCCAGCATCAGATTGAAGAAATCGGATGAAAGGGAGTCGCCCTGTCTGAAGCCTCGTTTGGTTTCAAATGGCTCAGAGAGGTCCTTCCCGATTCTGACGGAGCTGTTGGTATTGCTCAACGTCATTTGGCAAAGCCGTATAAGCTTTGCAGGGAAGTCAAATTCAGACATGGCGGCCTACAGGCAACTCCTTTTTGCGCTGTCAAAAGCGGCTTTGAAATCGACAAAGAGATGGTGTGTGTCGATTCTTTTATCATGGGTCTTCTCCAGGATTTGGCGTATCGTGAAAATCTGGTCGATGGTAGACTTACCAGGTCTAAAGCCACACTGATAAGGTCCAATCAGTTTGTCTACGATGGGCTTCAGTCTTTCACACAACACGCTAGAAAGAACCTTATATGCAATATTAAGAAGACTAATTCCGCGGTAGTTGGTGCGGTTAGCGGGATCGCCTTTCTTGTAGATTGGGCAAAGCACACTTAAATTCCAATCCGGAGGCATGCATTCGTCTGACCATATCCTGCATAAGAGCTGATGCATGCTTTTTACCAGCTCTTCGCCTCCGTGTTTGAACAGCTCGGCGGGTAGTCCGTCTTTTCCAGGCGCTTTGTTGTTTTTGAGCCGGGATATCGCTATCCTCACTTCATCATAGTCAGGTGGTGGGACGACTTTTCCATCGTCAGGGATTGGGGTATCGGGTTCGACGTCTCCCTCGCAATTTAGCAGTGAGGAGAAGTGCTCCCTCCATAATTTAAGTACACTTTGTACGTCGGTTACCAGGTCGCCATTATTGTCCTTACAGGAGCTTGTCCCGGTCTTAAAACCTTCCGTCATCCGCCGGATCTTTTCATAGAATTTTCGGGCATCATTCCTATCAGCCAGCATCTCAAGCTCCTCACACTCACGCCTTTCGGCCTCACTTTTCTTTTTTCTGAAAAGGCGTCTCTCTTCCTTCTTTGCCTCACGATATTGTTGCCATACACTGCGTGTTGCGCCCGTTCGCAACGTCTCCTTGTAGGCAGCGTCCTTTTTTTTCAAGGCAGTTTTGCATTCCTCATCGTACCAGTTGTTCTTGCGGGCTCGCTGGAACCCTATAGTGGCCTCAGCGGCGGTACGCAATGAGTGAGAGATATGCTTCCATTGATCGGTTACATCGTTAGGTCGGGGATTGCCCTCTGCTAGCAGGTGTGAGAGTCGAGTGGAGAAATTATCAGC
>CAXKVI010000341.1:0-45658 GCA_964058755.1 Campiglossa producta
CATCCCTAGTAGGTCTGTATGCACATATTTAAGCATTATAATTGACCAATGAAATATCTTTTAATCCATATTAATTTGAACCTTTTTGAGATTAATTAAACGGGCATCGCCCAAGGTCAAACATTAACATGAGTTGGGTTGTCCTTTTGTATACCATAAAGTTCGTTGTGGTAACACATAAACCAATATTGACGTGAGGGTTTAAAGAAACCTGACATAGCAAAGAATTTAAAAAACGTGCCCAAATCCTGAGGAGGCCCAAGAAAACCGATACCGAAGCATTTGATGATATATCCACCACATTCTTTAATCAATTTGACTGCGTTTGCTCGCCGTGTTCACTGTCGAGTGAAACAAGTACCCCCCATAGAAGATTATATACGTACCAAAGTAACCCCTAAGCTCTGAGCCCAGCACTTGAAATCCCTCTTTTCCAGGGTATTCCGCAAAAGGAATGGGGTCTCAAAAAACTTAGCAGTGCCGTTCCCATTGTAAAAACATCAGGCCACTAGAACGTCCGTCGGATGATAGACTTTATCTACGTGCTGAAATGTATTATTCTCGGTGGCTAAGATATCACTCCAAACTGTTCTGCGAGCTTCTATCTGGATGGCCCTTAGCAAAATCAGCAGCTCTAATATGACACACAAAGACTCGACAAATTGAGTTGCCATAACTTAGACGGATGTGTAGCTACTTGTTAGGTACTTAGAATTCAGTTTTGTCAATAAGCCAAGTGACAACTATAACTTACGTCAACTACGAGGGCGTGCCAATATGTTCGTCGATCTTCGGATGTGATGCCTCTCACCTCTCATTACCAAAGAGATGGTGAGATGATCAATAATGCTAAGCCGGTCATATCAAATCGTTCCCGCGACAGTCTGGCCAGTACCACAAGGTGCTAGTACAAGAGCGATCGGAGTCCATATCTGGCAAAGGAGTGTCAATATTGAAAATGCTCTCAAACATCGTCCAAATGAGTCTACAGCGACCATCGGTGTAATGATAGCCATCGTATTCGTTGAAATTGTCCAAAAGTTTTGCAGACCAGCTCCCAAGCCCGTTCATCCCTAAATCATAGAATACGGGGTCTCATCGAAAAGGTACTTAAAATAATGTCAGGCAAACAATGGGGCCTGAACATCTAAAGAACTTTCAGGGTGGATGTTCAAACCAAGTATTCGACCGATCTCAGCCTAAGGGGCAATAGTGTGATAGATCGCAGGCGAGATGAGCTACCTTGGCAAAATGTTAGGCAAAGTTCATCGAGCTGCCCGTGGGGCAATCAGCGGCGCTCTTAGATTATGCCCCCAGAGGCTTTGATATGCAAAATGCAACCGATCGATCTTTTTATCAAGAAAACAGCATCCAAAGGTGAACTTAGGTCTCGCAAGTTTTAACTATATTCCTTTCCCAGACTCAGCGAGTGTATTTCAATCCGGAATCTACTTAATACAGTGGGCATGCAGAACATTACTGGGTGAAAACATCACCGGTTATAGGATAGCAATTTTCTGAAAGCCGGGCTCTTCTTCGGACTTTTGAGTCAGCCACGTTGATCATGTGACCTGGTAAGTTAACATATCGTGTCTCTAATATCGGTGGCGGGACACGGAAGCGATATGCCCGACGAGCTGGCATGGCGTGGATCCGCTCTTGGTGTCTTAAAGGCGACGGAGGTCATAGCAGCCCCGTAACTTTTCAATTTTCGGATCACTTAGCATTAGCCTAGCGAGGCTAAGGATAGGTAGAAGCGTTTGCAGTCCTGTAGAGTGTCAATGAGTGTGTGGCCCTCCTAAAAAGAAACACGACCTTCAACCCTCCTGAGGGTGAATAGAAGGGACCTTTTCAGATTAGTTGCGGTGCTTACTGGGCACTGACACTGAAGGGAGTGGGACACAATACGTCGTGCCGCAGTTGCAACGCTCCGGTGGCGGAAAAGACGGTGGAGTTTGTGGGTTGTGCGATTGTCCAGCGCACTGTCGGAGCAGACTGTAATTTATAGGGAGGGGTTTCCCTCTCTGCCAGTTTTCTTATAGTTAATACTTTTTATTGTGACTTATGGGACTCGCCACTCCAACCAACAAACCAACCGGAGTAAAACTTTAGAAGCGCCGCAAGATAGTCTCTTCGGATGCTTTCTTTTAGGTACTGACATATCGAACCGCGGTCGTAGTTTCCATTCTAAAGCGGCTAAAAAATTACTTCGATGTGTTAGCAACAGAAAGCTACTTTGGTTTTTTTCGTTTTTTAAATTCTGCCCTCATTCTTGGCGTCTTCAATATACCGCTTAAAACGGGTAAAACTCGGGCTATTAAGTTGTCAAGAGCATTGCATAATTTTAATGTTCCAACGAAAGTTTAAGGCAAAAAACTTGATGGTAAAAGAAGAAAAAAAAGTTGAGCACTGAAAAAAACCTGATGTGAGAGGTGTGAATGCGGATCCATGCTAACTCTTCTGACACACTAACTTGATTCCAACACAGCGAAGGCAGAAGAAGTGAAGATGAGCTCAGATACAGTTCACTTTTAGCTTCGTATGTAGTTACATATAATTATGAACTGTAAATGTTGGAAATATAATTGTAACCTGTCTTTAGGCGATCTTACGCGCACCAGAAAACGGCTACCGTGCCGCAGCCGTATCCCCAAACGCCGACACCACCACCACCCCGTCGCCGCTTCCAAAACACTAATCTTTAGCAATTATCACAAAGACAAGAGCAAAATGTGATCTGTAGTCGGTCGGTCGTCGTGGCCCTTGAATATCGAAAGATTTGAGCTGTAGTATGCATAACTAAAACTACATTCATACCTACTTACTTAAGTACAAGCTTACGTATGTTCAATATTTAGGTATGCAGCATGTCACATTTTGGGAGCTATAAAAGCAAAAGATATCTGCAATTTGTGGTTAGTCTTGAAAGACACGCGTGTGTTGAACATACCAAATTTTTAAAACCAAAAAAAAGAACATTTCACTCAACAAAAAGTGCTAAGTGCAAATTGTGAACCGTTACACAAAGAGGAGTAAAATACTACGAAATTCAAAATGTTGAAATTTATTTTGGTTGCTTGCCTTTTAGTGCAATTTGTTGTAGCGGCGCCACTTGTAAGTGAATATCTTTATGATTACAGAAAATCTTTCGAAAAAACAACAATTTGCATATATAAGGAAAACGAGATTTCCTACGTTTTCTACTACTTTTTTTAACTTTTTGTGTTGAAGTGCAGAATATAACCAAAGTGACAAATTTCCGTTTTTCTCAAAAAGTATCTTATATTTCTACTACTTTTTGATTTTCCTACTAAATCAGGTGCACAAGACTACTAGTGTTGTTTTTTGCAGAACCGGGCAGAAATAAAATTTAAGTGCCACATACCACGCTCAGTTTTTAAGAACTTGCCAACAGTTGTGAGGAAGAAATAATTTTCCGCATATTTCACAAGTTTTCTACTACCTTTTTAAAGGTTTTCGATAAAACAGGCAGCTGTTTTGTCAGAAATTGACCACGAATTTTTTAAGTGCCACATTTTTAAGAAATTTGACACAATTTCTACTCGTTGGATTTTTTTGCTGCTTTTTTAAATTGCAAAGGGCAATCCTAAATAAAAAAAGGAGGGAATTTCTTTATTTTATTATACTCAACTAAATTTAAATTAAAAAAAATTTGGGGCAAAAAATTGTTACTGGCTTTTTTTCGGAATGTTTTTTTTTTCCTTTTTTAAAATGCAAATTCCAAAATCGAAACTTTCTTATGTCTAGAAATTTCCTACTACCTTTTTGAAAATGTTCCTTTTCAAATAATTTTGAAGTTTTTAATCGATTAGAGTGCGGAAGGCCTCTGTTTTGCCAAGGATATACTTTAGATGCAAAATTTCGCACTCTACTACTTTTTCCGCTACTTCAATACAATTTGACTAAATTATTTTTCAAGAAATTACCTTATTTTTCTAAAGAGCTGGTTTGCTACGAATAGGCAGGCAATTAGCTCACATTCTACATTTTCTTATGTGAGAAAATGTTTTCAATAATTTAAATACGTTTTCCACTACCTTTTTGAGCCAGTTTTACCAAAAAATAGAGCGCAGGCCCATCTAAGCTTTTAAGAATATCTATACTAAATTTTCTAACACTTTTTTTTAATTTTATTTTTTTTTTTTTCAATTTTATTTTTTTTTTTCTCTACCGTATTTATTTTTTTTAGTTTTTTATCGTCTAAAGTGCGGCAATTGTTTCGCAAACAAAATGTCACATGATTTGTAAACATTTTTTTCGAATTTTTTTTGATATTTCAAATTTTACAATGGAAACAAGGTTAAATAGTCAAGAAAATTTTCAAATGCCAAATTTTATTATACATAATTAATTTTACAAGAAATTATATAAGTTTTTCTACTACCTTTTTAAAATTTAATTTGTTTTTAATATTTTTTCGAAGTGATTTTTGATTGAAAATGGAACTGGTTTGCTAAGAAAAGGCAGGCAAATAGTTAAGGCTCTACTATTTCTTATGTAAGAAAATTATTTTCAATAATTTAATACGTTTTCCACTACCTTTTCCAGTATTTTTACCAAAAAATAGAGCTCAGGCCTATCTAAGTCTTTTAGGATATACTCAATTGTCTACTACTTTTTTGAAAGTAATTTTTTATTTTACTTGTTTATTTACTACTATTTACGTAATATCTTTAACAAGGTGCATTTGCAAGAAAGTTTACAAAAAATATATTGGATGGTATTTTTATGAAAATAAATAAGTTCTCTGTTGAATGTGTTATATTTTATTTGTCCCTCAAATTATAACCCTTTTTTCTATTTTTGTCCCCCAAAATCCCGCAATTTGGTCAAGCATGTACATACCATTTTCGTCAGTTTTCGTCTCAACCTCTGAGATATTCTACTACTTTTTTTTATAACATTCTAATTTTTTAAAATTGTTTACTACTTTTTGAAGCAGTAACAAAATGCGAAACAAAAAGACAAGAATAGCATGCCCATCATAATTTTAGAGAGGAACGTATGTAAAATTTTTTTATGATTTGTCTTACAAATATAACACCATCGCTAAATGGGTAAAATAAATGTGTACCTTGAATGAAAAATGTTCCCATTTAAGTATTTAAAACTCTTTATTTAGAAAATCATTATTCGAAAACACATTCATTGTAATCATGCTCAAGTTCTAACACATTTCTCTCGCTTGGTTGTGCGATCCATTTGACATTTCTCATAAGTGCTGCATTTGGTGTTGCCACAGTAGGAACCAGAGCTGGAACCGGCTTTAGTTAGATAGAAGGAATAAAAGGACAGATAGCATTTAATTATAATAATACCAATGTTCAGGTATGGATTTCTGATAAGAAAGATAAGTATTGATTCTCAAAAGATAAGTATTGATTCAAAAAACGTGAAGAATATTTCAATTTAGAACTTTTTTGTAAGGGACTTGATTTCTTACTGCAATGATTTGGGCCAAAAGTTTTAAAACAATAAATAATGAGAACAGTCCTTAAAAATATAAACTATGAACAACGACCCTAAACATTTTTTTCAAGGCCTGCACCAGTGCTGCCAGTAACCGACCTGTAAAATATTCCTCGGATATATCCCTTTTTTTTATAAGCTTTTTTTTCGTCTTTCACAACGCGTTTGTTAATTCGAAAAACTGAACTCTAAAAATTGTATCCGTAATTTAAATTTTAAGTAGTGCCGCATCGCACTTTTAAGTTTTCCACAAATTGTATAGGAAACTCCTGTAACTAATGAACTGTATGCAGAAATGCGAAACCCTTAGATATCTTTGTAGAAAATTCAATGCTCTACAAAAAAAGTCTACATCAACTCATTCATAAGATATTCAAGGCCATTTTCTTTGCTATCTCCCAAGTCAAAATGTCGTGCTAAATTTTTAGAATTTTTAGAATTTTTTTCGTTTTTTTTAGTTTTCTTCGTCTACAAAACTGTGTATTTAGTATTTTTTCTGTTTAAGTTTTTTTTATACCTCTAACTTTGCCTGCCCTGATGTTCGCAAAAGCCCTTATTTAACAAAAATATCCCTTTGTCAAAAAGGGATAAGTCCCCTAAATTGGCAGCACTGTCCACTTAACCTTCTATACAATAATTTATGTATCCACTAAAGCATCGATAGCGGGGCATCCCTATCCCGAACTCCAGCCCTGCCACGCCATTTTTCGCCCTAAAATCTCGGGATTATTATTCAAATCCCGCGGGATCCGATTTTTACGAAACTGCTGAAAAATTACCAATAATTTTACCTAGTCCAAACCAAAAATCAGGTCGTAACAATTGGGGCATAGTCATAGTCGCAATAAAGTAGGTACTAAAGTTAGCGTCAGTTATTTTAACAGATAGGCTTTGGGAAATGGTGTCATAAAACTAATGCTACATCAGATAACTAGCGTGATTCTCGAGTCGAGAAAGAAATAAATAACGCAAATTCTATTTGTTTCGCAAGTGTTTCTCGAGTCGTCTTCTAACGTTGAAGATTAGAGAATGGGGCGCATTATATAATCTACCTCTAACCGATATCTAACTTTGTGGTTTGTTGGGTTTATTAACCGTTAGGTACTTACAATATTTGTCACCACCCGATTTGTTATTGCCCGAATCGTATTGGTTTCGTTGTATGCACGAGCGTTCATTGCATAAATTCGGGCAACATTTGCCACCAATGGAACTACAATCGGAATCCTGTTTACATTTTGGAGTGCACGTCAAAATCTTCGATGCTGACGGACAACCTGCTAAACAAATGATCGATAGGTAGACCAAAAAAAAGGTAGCAAAAAAGACAAAAATTAAGGGGGGTTTTTCTTAAGTATTACGATTTTGTTATTTTATAACTTTTTAGTAATCAATTGACACATACCCTGAGCTTTGCTTATGGCCACCAGTGCTAACAATAACAACAATGCGAAAATCACTTTGAAAGTTGCACCGCCTGCAAAAAATAAATAAACCGTTAAAAGAGCGAGAAAGGTGAGCCAGGTGATAAAGGAATTTCGTTATTTCACATATGCAAATTTTATGTTTAACACTTCAGCCGAATTCTTTCGCAATCGAAATAACCAATTCACGTATTTAGAGATTTACCAAAGAGTTGGCTCATGCCGCTGCTGTTTGCTGGCGATCCGTTATGGCGTAACATGGTGTTCACTTCTACACTTTTGAACAGAAACTACCTTAAAAGTTGCTCCAAGTTGACGTGTTTATACGTTTCTGCTCTGCAAATAGTTAATATGTAGTCAGTTAAAGGTCTTTTGCTCTGTTTGGTTTTTGTTGTGTTTTAATAAGTGATTATTTATGCATGGATGTAACCAGTTACACACATGTGCACATATAGCGATCTTAGACGCCGCCAGCGTAAGCGTGTGAGTTGAGTGTTGGAAGTGCAGACAAGGTTCGATTCCCACTATCACACTTCATTTGTAGAAAAACAAGCCTGGTTTGCCTTTGACAGGGGAAGCCGAGGGTGATAAGCTCTAAGGAGCTGCTGTGACGGATGAATAGTGAGTTTTTTCGAGCTAGAAATCCGGGGAAGCTTTTTGAAAGCTCGTAAAGGATCTTGGATATTGTATAAAGCGATCGAGAATTGCAGGGTTTCTAAATTATTGAAAACCCACAAAACTGACTGATAGAAGCTTTTTAGGAAGCTTTTCAGTTATAAAAACTCCAAGAGAAAACTTTTCGAAAACTTAAATACAACGAGGAAGCTCAAGTAACTTAGATAGGACTTAAGAAACTTTTAGGGAAGCTTTGATGCAGGCTTAGCTACATCTAAGTTAAAACAGAGGTTGACGAAGCCCAATAAGCGACGGGCAACTCAACGGACCGCTGGAGAATCTAAGCTTTTCAGATATAAAATCACCAAAAGCCTTTTCTCAATTTTTTTAGCAGCATGTTGACCGACTTTATTTAGCAAATCGAACGATCATCGCTAGGGGCCTAGAAAGCTTTTCGAAAGCTCACAACACTACGAGGAAGATCAAGGAACTTCGATAGAACGTAAAAAGATTTTAGAGAGCCTTGATTAATGCTGAGGAGCTGATGAGCTAAGGAGATATTTTTTGTAGCCCGAGGGAGCCTTTGGAAGACTCGAGAAGCTTTGGTGAAGCTTGTGAAAGCTTTCGAGATTTTTTTAGAGGGGAACATTCATATTTTCAGCTTCGGAGTTCACTTACCGAAACTCTAAATGGCCTTTTCTCGAAGTGAACGGTATTCCAAGGCTTAGAGGGAGCTTTTCCATGACTTCAGGAGCTTTTCGAAGGGTGGAGACATCGAAGCGGCTTATTTCCATTGATAGTTTTAGTATTCATTTCCCGAATCGAAAAATAGTTATATCTTCGAGAGAGTTTACTGAGGGTCAAGGGAGGCGATGTACGACTGAGTGCTTTTTGAACTCTCGGAGTGTGTTGTCGATATTTTGTGGGCCTGCAAAACTTCTTGGATTCTTAAAGGTCTTGGATTATAAAAGCTTCCCGGTAAACCATCAAAAGCACGGCCTAAAACTTGTAACACTTGACTTTTGCATACTTTGAAGCCGGCTGCGCATCGTTTTTGCCAATTAATTGTTTTTAGCAAAACATTTAAGATAGCTTGTTTTGAGATCTGTTTCGGTTGTGTACAATGCAAAACGTTTCGAAGCAGTGTGAGACATTTGTATACCCCATACAGTCATTGAATAAATAAATAGGGCTTCCTAGATAAGATACTTGGCTACAAAGGAAACTTTTTGCAACAAAGGTCAGACATGTCAATTTTAGAGCTCCACTAACTCTATAGGAAAGCGGTTTCTTCTGTAAAAAGCTGTTAGGAGATGTTCCGGAAGAGGGATCTTCCGACTGTGGTAACAACTTGTGTGGCTCCTAGTAAGCCTCACTTGGTACATTTCACAATACTTAACCCAATCTAAAATATATCAGGAAGGCTGACAAGTTCTTTTATCTCTGGAAAGTTTAGAAGATCCAGTCTAACCAACTAGTATGACTCGTTTTGCTGGAAAAGCTTCTGTGTTGTCGTGAAGGGTATACTCTTTTGTGACTCAGCGACTTTGAAACTAGTCACAGTTTCTGTTTGTTTATTGTTGTTCTTTTTTCATCAATGAGGTAAGAAACTCAATTTATTGCCGGAAGATGAAAGAATCAGAGAGGAAATGTGGACAGCGACGAGAACTTGTTTTAGCGCCGATCTCGTAGTCCATAACAAAATGTTTTTTTTTATCATTGCCTAAGTAAAGCGCGGCAAATTGTATAATTACATTCATAAGCATTCGCAAATGAATGCAAGCAAATGTTTTGAACTCGAGGCTAACCTTTTCCAATGATTGTGATATGAAATTGAACAAGTAAACATTTGTGAGATATGAAATCACTCATATGAAGGAGTGGTACGACCAACAAACCAAACAGCAATCGTAAGATAACATCTCTTACGACTCCCCCAACGGACCTAACGAAGTCGCTCCTACCGAAAAATCATCTTTCTCGGACGGACAAGGATGATGTTTCAAGAAAAACCGCCAAAGAGATAATGGCAACTCCTCCACCCATCACAGCGACATCTATTAAAAAAAACGTTATCCTGCACAAAACTCACTCGACTGTATCTGAAAGCTCCACGATGAATATGTACCTCCATTGATCCGGATTGTGATCTTGTTTTAATTTTGCTTCGACAAATGGTTTTACAAAGTTTCATGAACCAGATATTCCCAACAAAAAATTGTCCTACACTATTTGGTTACTGGGTTACATAGCAAGTACAACTCACGATCTACTAACTGCTTAATAGACATCTGCCGCACAGTGGTGTTGTCATTAAAAATTGGCGCATTGTCTAATGAAAATATTGAAATTTGTATGAATTTCTCCTGTATAGGGTGTCTGATTAGGGTACTCGCTTTCGAACTCAATTTGGCTGGTACACATTACTCGAAGCTAATAGACTCGATACTTAGCAAGGTACAAGACTTCCATGGTATTTTGGGAGTGATTGTAGAAGAGCCCACGGGAAAAATAAAATGTCTTACTTTTCTTTGAAACCTTTCTTAGGTTAATTTTTTGAAGACTCGCTACGCCAACCAACCTACCTTTTCGTCGGATGGGGATTAAAAATCATTGAATTGCTTCGGTACTGCTTTCGTAACCCGCTATTTTCTTCTGGCTGTGGTTACTAACTTCTTGAACCACTTTCCCAAGATGTTATCGACTGTAATTTGGACTCCTCATTAATTGAGCAGTTGACGGTACATTAAGTAGGCTTGTTCTGATTATCACCTGAACGATTGGTCTTGACGTGGTTCAATAAGCAGAGTTTACTCTCGGAGCTGCTCTTCGCTGTACAAATCGTATGAGTTAACAGGGATTATTTCGTCGCTCGCAACGAAGACTAATACGGTTCAGTTAGCGTGGAAGACTAACACGGTTTGTTCTCTGCGTCGAAGACTAACACACTTCAGTTTTCTGCGTCGAAAACGAACACACTTCGTTATCTGCGTCGAAGACTAACACACTTCGTTCTCTGCGTAGAAGACTAACACACTTCGTTGTCTGCGTCGAAAACTAACACACTTCGTTATCTGCGTCGAAGACTAACACACTTCGTTGTCTGCGTCGAAGACACAGTTCGCATAGAACAGTTCGCATAGAACTGAACTGTGTAAGTCTTCGAGGCAGAGAACGAAGGTTGTTAGTCTTCGACGCAGAGAACGAAGTGTGTTAGTCTTCGAGGCAGAGAACGAAGTGTGTTAGTCTTCGACGCAGAGAACTGAACCGTATTAGTCTTCGTTGGGAGCGACGATTTATCGTAAGTGTGTCTGCCCATAGCTCGGACCTGTACAGAAAAGTAGATAGAGTGATATCGAGTAGAAGTTTTATTCTAAGTTTAAGAAGTTTGTCCAAATTCACCACCACTTTTGAATATTTCGTCATCAATCAACAGTTTGCTAAGTAAATTTATTCACACCATTAAAAAACTAATCATTCGAAAGTATAAAATAAATCAAGTGAATGCATGCAGTGGATATGAGCCCATCACGATATCTGAATAAGTGCAAATTTATCAAGCTCGCATTTATATGCAAATATCTACATATGCAATGCATTGTTAACAACAACAACACAACATCTACATATATGTATATGTGTATAAATAATAGGTGTGTAGGTACCGGCAAGCATACATATTTAATTGACTGGGCGTGCAAGTTATTAGTCAAGGCATTAATGTCACTTGATCATCATATGACATAAGGCAATCAAGAATTGCGTGCCAAAACTGGTTTAAGCGACTTGTTTTTTATTTTCTTTAAGACAGCTTTACATATTTTGCAAGCTAGACATAAACATCTTCAAGTTTGTGCAATACAAAGCCAATAACAGGTTCAAAAATTGTTTCACTCTTTTTGCTTTACAAACTTTAGGTGATTTTTTTACGCCTTTTTTTTTATTGCACACTTTTTAGGGATAATCATGCGATATTTTTTGCTGTTCTGTTTCGCTTGATTTTATGGCACAAGGTCGCCAGTGTGAAAGGTATTGAAATAAAAGCATGTTTATGCAATTATTCATGCAACGGTACATATTTAGTCACATATATCTTAAGTTGATGCAATTTTTTATCACATCGGTCACTTATTTTACTTACCCGTTTTTTTTACATTGCAGACTTAAGCTGAAGCTGATGAGAAGGCGGAAGTTGAAAAAATTCAGAATGAAAGTGCCCAATATGCTTATGGTTCAAATATTCAGGATAACATAAATGATGGAGCTATTCAACGCGAGGAGACACGTGATGGTAGCAAGGTAAGATTTTGGGAGAGAATAAATATTTAGGGTTACGGAGGCTATGGCCAAAACACGATAGGATGTTCGAAAGTTCGCGAATTCCGTTTTTTCTTTTATATCTTAATCTGAATATAATTTCTAAGGGGATTTCAAGGAGTTCCCAGTTCGTGTACACATGTCGTCACATTCAGGAACATCTATATTCTCGTCGTTCCGATGAACGAGATCTCTTAGATATCCCTTGTCCGTGCTCTTGATGTGATATGCCGAAAGCTTGTCAAAAGTTTGTACGTAGTGTAGTTTCCCAGAAGGCAGATAGGCTCTAATATGGCTTCTCTTCCCCAAAAGTAGAAGAACCTCGCATGGGAGAACCTTACCAGGGACAGACACTCCCTTTAATCCCTGGATTACCGTGCGAGGAAGAGACTTTAATTTTTAGAGTGTCTCTCATTCTCTAAAACTCATGAGACATACCGCGGTCGATAAGCTTTCAGTGATAAGGTTTCAAGGGTACATGCAGAGTTCACTAGAACCTAATCGAAACTTGTTTAATGAAGGCTCTAAGCTTTCCACCTGACTTAACCCCACGGTGGATTTTATTTTACTTGTAACGCAATCCCTTTAGCCCTTGTCATCTCCTGCGTGGTATACCATATATAGAGGCTATAGTTACGAACTCTTACTCCAAACTGTCCCTCGTAATAAAAAGATTTTAGAGTCCAAGAGGCTGGTTGAACCAGGGTTCCATAAGCCATATAATTCCTTCTGAAAAGTAAATATAAATATAATTAGAGACACCCCGCGGGATCGCAGCTCAACTTTCACTTAGTCCTCGTATGGGTGCACCCACATGTGGTGTCCTCCCTCTTCCTCTGCTTCCACGAATAAGAATACTTTCTGGGCCGGGGCATCTTCTTTCATACGTATAACGTGGTCTATACAGCGAAGCCTCTGGGGTTTAATTCGCCGAGCTATATCTTAAGAATAAACTTTCTTATGAATACTCCTAAAGTCGCCCCATCAAATGTTGTCAATGTCCATGGACATGCATGCAGGTGCGCCATATAACAAGGACGGGTGGGATTAATGACTTATAGAGAGTTTCATTTTTGTTCATCGAGAGATGACTTTACTCTTCGACTCTCAATAGCACTTCTTTTTTGGTACATTTCTAAGGTTCGAGAGTCTTATTACGTTCGTTCAACGTCCAGGAAGTATGGTTCCATAGGGCAACTTTTATTATATGGGGAATGTGGAAAATCCTTTGCGAGTATGGATCCGGTACGTTCTGATACTAGCACCATCTACATTCATTCTATTCAAACCTGACTTGACTCTCAAGTCAAATTCCTCCGACTGTCCCCAAGCCATAGCTAGAGCACGCCCTCAAACTATCCTCCTACCCTGATATATACAAAAATATTCTAGCATGTAACACTTTATCTATCTTCCATTCAATCCAGGTCAAAGGCATGTACTCATACCGCGATGGTTTCGTCATGCGTACCGTCCACTACGAAGCCGATGAGAATGGTTATCGTGTCGTTAAGGAGGATACACAAGAAATTGGTGATGGGCCACAGTTCGATGAGAATGGCGAGGCTACCGTTGAAGGTTCATTGATTCCTAAATATTCCATTCGCTTGGACAACTCCGGCAGTGAAAAACATTACAAAGATTCGCGATTAAGTTAAATCGATTGTTTTGCTAACTATTTGTACATTTGTAAGAGTTATAGTTAAGAATACAGACTGAAAAGATACAATAAAAGTTCATACTTTGTTATGGGTCTGTGGAGACCGTGAATGGAGTGTTGATGTTAAAAAACGAAGATTTTTTAAGTGGGGTGGGTTTTGGGTACTATATGGGATGTTGTTTTGGGACTGCGCTAGGAAAACTCTCCCTCTAAATAACTCCTACCAGTGACACGTCCAAGATGTCTTTTGACATCGGTATCAATAATCCAGAGGAGGAGGTATCATCCTACGCTTTTCAACTTGTTTTTACAGTTGACTCTTAAATGAAACAAATACCAACTAACGTCCGGAAGTGCACACCTTGCGGATAAAATCTTGGGAAATTACTGGGTCGCGCTTACCAAAGAAAGAGGATAAAAAAGTGGGCAATTTTGTTCAGCGAGGTTCTTATTTTGTCCATGTTGGAGTTGCTAATTCGTGTCGGAAATTATCGAATTGTGCGTTGTTATTTCGATGCCTACTCTTACCCACAGTCATTATTTGGGCATTGCACAGCACTAATTTGTGATTTTGTTTTCAACATGGCTAGCCCTGGTTGGCAGGGACTTTACTTTAGCACGCGTTATGGTTTCTCTGTATTTTCTCATACTTAACAAATCCTATAAGGGCGGATTTCTCGACTCCCTGTTAACGTCAAAGTTCACTGTCAATTTAACAGCCACTTTATTTCCCCTTTATTTGAACAGGAGGATGAAAACCGCCCTAAATTTTACGAAAATTTTACATAGTTCAAGTAGTTCATTTTAAATTTGGAACTAGTTCCCACGATCACTTCCATTATCTACTTCAATGAACTAATTAGTTCATGAATTATTCATGGACGTCGTCCAGAACTGTGGAATGATATTTGGATTCAGAGGGGAGATTTACTACGGACACGCAATTCAGTCTGTACGAATTGGGGGAGGAAGTTGGACTTACAGCAAAACCTAAATTGGAGCGTTTTTTAATCACGTTGGCTTCTTTTAACATATAGTATTTTGTTAACTTAGAAGGAGACAACACGATGAAAAATCGCTCAAAGCTCCGATTTAGGTTTCCGTCTTACAAATGTTCCTTTTAAGCCTTGGTTATTCTATAGCTCGTCGTACCTAATATCGAAAGACGCTGCGACTCTCTCTGATTTCAGAATCATGGCAAAGCCCCGGGGTGTCCTCTCTTAACATCAAGATCTTTTTCTTTATAGGTGTCTACTGTGGATTTTAAGCCAGATCTTCATTCTTCTAAAAACAATCTCCCATATTTCTAAGCCCCACGAGCTAAAATATCAGTTTTCCATTAAACAAACAAAACATTTTATTTCACTCTTTCTTGCTTTCTTCAACCATGTTTCTTCCAAAAACAATAAATAACTTATGTGTGAGAGAATCTTGAAGATCTCTACCATATGGCACATATACTCAAACTTTATCCTTGCCCCGCAGTGAAGCCTCTTCGCTGTTGCTCTGCTGCTCCAACGAACTATTATTCGATTTCGATATGATCAATGCTTTTTCAGAATCGGTTAAATTAATAAAACTGTTGTTATTCTTTAGCTCAGTTTGTATGGATGAGAGCAGATCGGGTGAATTGGCGCGCTTACCTAGCTCATCACCACGCAACTCATTTACAAGCTTGTGTGTCGTACTATCACCACCACCCCCCTCACCCTCACCTTTCTCATCTTCAATACTAGCCAATACAGAGGATTTGTTTCTATTGCGCATGCGCTTGGAGCCACGCGTTATGAGGATCACTGCTGGCGATTCATAAGGTAAAGCCTGTAAAACAGTTTTCAATAGCTTTGGAGGGGTCTCCGGTGTTTTGGGATTCCGTATGACCACATCAGCTTTCAAAGCGCTTTTGGCACGCTCTTCCTCTCGTTCACGTGCAGCATTCTTGCGCATCAGAGCACGCGCCCTTCGCTTTAAGATTGATTGTGCATTTGGATAGTAGGCTATCACCTCATTCAGATCGGACTTTGATAGCACGAAAAGATTGGCATAGCCCTTGGAACGTACATCCGCAGTACGACGATCGGCGCCATTTATGCCCAACAAACTGATTTCACCAAAAACCGAACCCTCAGAGAGTGTGGCCAAGACTACGTTGCTGTGCGGTCCGCCCATTACTTGCACTTGTCCCAATTTGATTATGTACATTTCGCGTCCTACCTCACCCTTGCGACAGACATAGTCGCCTGGCAGAAAGGTGACAGCGCGCAGCTTCAATACCAAATCGCGTAGTAGAGCCTCCTCGCAATCGGCGAATAACTGCACTTTGGAGAGAGTCTGTATGTGTACGGCGATTGCGATATCCGTTTTCAAATTGATCGGTAATGAGTCCAAAATATTCGCTTCATCTAAGGAAGAAGAAGGTAACATTTAGTGAACTGACTCTCTATAGAGCCTCTTTTACCGCCTACACTACTTACCCAATGTACGTTGTTGTTCCCACGTGAACTTGAACCACATTTTCACACGTCCTTGCACTTCGCTTGGTAGATTCAAACGTCGCATATATTCCAAGGTCTCATCCTCCAATTGCCGATACTCATTCTTGTTGCGTGTTGCAGTCGAGATGATATCGCGTATTTGACCAATGAGCAACGCAAAGACGAAGACGCCCATCAGCCAAGCGGCCGTCATGAAAACGTACTCACCTTCCCGTTCGGGTTTCGGATTTTTTCCTAGATAAGAACAAAAAGTGTGGTAGGGAATTATTGAATTGTAGGTTAGGAAAGTCCATATCATATCCTGTTACCTATTGATGTCGCAGTTTTTGTGGCAAAGGCAAAGCAACGCACATAAGGATGCCCTTTTCCGCTGAAAACCCAACGATTTATGCCTAAACCTGTAATGTTAGAAGACTATTAATTTAGGAGTGGACGCTTAAAAGTGGTGATAATACCTTGGTAGTCACTATAGGCATAATAAGCACAAGCTGTCAGATGAATCATGTATAGCATATAGGTCAGGGTTTTAGCCACGCGAACCTGAAAGATAATTAAGAAGGGAAAGTGATTAGAAGCTAATGAGGAAAGCTCATACTAGACTGGAGTTGGGAGGCAAAGCTCGTGAAGAATTTACTTTGTAGTTAGTGTATATACCAGCAACTAATTGTGCCCAACCTCGCCCATGCAGTTGACTTAAAAAATTGTGGAATGTCTCCAATCTCTCAAACAGGGTTTCGCTAGACATTTCATCCTGGTACAGTAGTAGTAGCTGGAAAAAAGTATAGCAGATGCTAAACCGTCTCTTCGGGCCAGGGAAGGTGAGCAACCTTAATAGTCCAATGTCCAGTGAGCACCGCAACTAATCTCATAAGACCCTTGAGAAGGGTCGAAGACTGTGCCAGGGATACGAGAACCTTCCTTAGGCTTTGAGACATAAGGAGCAGGCCCACGCAGGACCGTCTCCATTCCTGTTGAGTTGGCTAAGTAAGTAATCTATAACTCTAATCCAGAGCAGTTGGGAGAGGACACTACCCTGAGGTGTTTCCCTCCACAGATGTTCTGTAACCCCATTAGCTCCCACCTCAGCTCTTATCGCACTTTCCCGCATTACCATGCATATCCCCAACATGTTTTTTGATACTAAAGACAAAGAGGGCCTCTTCTGTTCTGACAAGTTTCTCAGCTAATCTCATTACAAAATAAGGAGCTGCTTAAAATCACAAAATCAGTTTTGGAAACGTTAGTTAAATTTTTGGAATGTGGACGACCCTTATGACTGTCTACTGAACCCAATACTGTCAGCTCTATATGAATCCAAAAAATTTCTCAGTCTGGTGGTAGCTTGAGTTTATATAGGGTTCCCTAATGACCACGTCATACAAAACAGTACAAGGCGGAACTAACTCACAGACAGCGTCTTCTTTGGACTATTTGTTTTGAAAGCGGCCTTAAGAGTTCTTCTCCAAAGGAAGAACTTCAGAGTAGCAATTTTCCTCATAGGTCGGAGAAAAAGAAATTTCAATACGATCTAAATTACGCCCGGGTCCCGGGAATGACTTTCCTAGTGTTGGTGGTATCACAACGTATCTTTGAATACCTTACCTATCTAAATTATAAGGCACAGTAAAATCTTGGTTTCTGAGTAAGAATGTGAACTCGAGTCGGAATATTCGGTTACACAATAATATAATAGTTTTTGCTTTGTTTAGAGATGAATCGATTTTTGAAATCTTGTATTTTGAAGAAATCCTTGCAGGGATGGAATTAATAAAAATCGATTTAAAAAAATCGCAATCAAAAAATCGATTGTTAATTTAGATTTTTTTAAATAAATCGATTTTTCACAAATATTTCGGAGGAAAAAGGAAATTCAATACAATCTACATAAATATATAAGCTCGGGAAATATTTGGTTATTGACTAGGCTTGAACCCGAGTTGGTAAAATCGATTACGTAATAATCGCTTTTTTATAAAAAAAATCGATGTTTTTAGCGATAAAAAATAGATCTAAAATGTGTAATTTGTAAAATCGATCAAATTAATTTTGAAGTCGACAAAAATTAAACCCTTTAAACCAACCCCGATTATTTATTCACTTCTTTCAGTATTTACTTACAAAATGTGGCGCCGAAATGACACGATCCAGCAACTTGAAAACCTCCCAAAAGCTCTGAATTTTGAAGAACCTTGGAAAACGCAAATAAACAGCAGTCGTGCCATATTTAAAGTAGAACAGCTCCAGAGGAAGTAGTGCCAATAAGTCCAACTGGAAGTAAAGACAAATCGATATGAACATATGATTAATTTTATGGATGTGCTTAATAATACAACCAGAACAATTTTCATGTATTGTGTTGAATTAACATGACTCCCAGTTAAATTAACACGAATCCCTGTTAAATTAACATGACTCCCTGTTCATTTAACATGACTCCCGGCTAAATTAACATGTCTCCTATCTCATGTTAATTTAACATCCCATTCAGAAACTCCGCTTAGGTAGTACTTACCTTAAACTGCAATTTCCTCATATAATTTTTTCTCGTTAGATTTTTATTCTTCACCCAAAATCCTTCAAATAGGTACATGATCCGATGTTTAAAAAATATAACATCCAACAAATAAATGACATCAGCACAAAAGTCACATATCAACCAAGTATTCGTATTCTCTGGTGTTTGAAAAGGAAATGTGGAACGTAGCGGAATAACCCAAGCATTATAGAGGAAGGACAATGAAACCACACACAACCACGAAATGTAAATTTTTCCTTGTGGATCCAGCGTCTTCTCGTCATTATTGCTACCACATAAACTCGAACAAATCCATACATTCGAACGTGACGTGTCGGCCTCGAATAGACGACCACGGGTCACAGCACCCATTAGCTTGGTTTTAAACGGTGAGTTCTCACGTGTTGCGCTAAGTGATTTCAAACCGAGCGGAAGGGAACGTACCGGCGATGCTGAGCCACCAGTGCTGGCGCTGGCCACAGCGCTCGTACTACTCGACGGTGTGGGCGGTAACTCGAGGCGCGACTTTACTTTATTGGCGCGTGCTGTGAAGCGTCGCACCAAATGGCGCACTTGATCACGGACATCCGAGTTGAGGCTGGAATACAAAAAAAAAAGAAAATGATTTAAAATTATTAAAGGGAAAAGAGCGTTAAGGGTTAATCTGTCAAGGAAAGGGTGATGTCCTCGCTTATAAGAGGGAAATGAAATGATTTAAGGTTCGTCTTCTTGATGTTCCTCTACGAATGTGAGTCACAGTGTGACGGTCAAAGACTCGAGTAATGCCGATCTAACCTACGGCGAATTCGATTCAGTTGGCTGCCCTCCACAACGAAATTTTCAGTCACCCTACGGTTAAACGGAGTCCGATCGTACGAGCTAGCATGAGATGATGAAAATAAGTCCCCCTCGGATAAGATGTTTAGAATATGCCAGATAGAGAGATAATGCCTGTCATAAGAGATGACTAAAATCTGGTTCGACCCTAGTCACAAGGTCAGTGAAATCGTTCCCACTTTAGTCGGGCCAGTACCACAAGGTGCTATTTACCGGAGCGTACCTAACTAAGAGCTTGGACTCAATAACCAGGTAGGGTCCGGCGATCAAGCAACACGAAGTACTGTATAACAACAATATGATGTAAAGAACCCACTGGACTGGTGGTCTCTGTTTGGTTGGCTCGGACTACAGGATATCTACAAACTTACCCCTCAGTTGGGGTACCGTTGGGACGGGCAGAATTTCTGACTTTACTCGATTGGGGATCTACTTCTTCAGGGACGTGATAGTTTAACCGATCCTCGGGGGCTATTTATCATTTTTCAGGATTTGGGGTTCTTCGAAAGAATTGGTTTTACCAAAAATAAACGAAACTTAGATCCCTGAAGCCCCCATGAGCATTGAACGTATACTGAAAAGGCTAATGCGAGTTGAGCACTGGAACCAACATGTGAGGTGTCCAGACAGACCTGGCCTCGCAAGAATGAGAAGCGAAGAAGGTTCATCATTAACCCCAAGCACCCCTCTCTAGTTAGGCAAATTGATTGGAATATCGACCGGGCACTGCCTGATGGGGGTACACAGTGAACGTATGATGACGAAGAGATTGAAAGTATTGAAAACCCCCTACAGGCGTATATAGAAAAGAAAGGGTGAGATACTTCTCTAAAGAGAGTGGGCCTCGCTTAGTACCTTTCATCTACAGAGGCCATAATTGATCCCAGCAAGGACGTTTGGGGGCATGGTTGGTTTGTGTAGCATTCTTTTAGGGGTAGAAATTTAACTTAACGGACCATATCCGTAGAATGGACAAAATGGATCTCCCTCATAGTACCCGGTCAGGAATAGATGGCTACAATTCCCTTCATAGGATAAGCTCAAACAGCTCATCCCTGATTTAACCTAGACTAAGCTCCGTTTTTTGCAGGGCTCAAGCTGCTCTTAGGGGTCTAAAACTATAAGTTATAGGATCAACGCTAGAAAGCACTGTGTGGTACTGATAAACAGTGCATACTTTCAGGCACATGTTATTTATTGTTAAGGCCTCGAAAATACAATTGTCTCTACTGAAACTGAGCTTACTAAAGAATTCGCTATATGAATATGACTTTCCTCTACTTCTTACCTCGTTGCGCTAAAACGCCTATCAGTGGGTGTCTCCTCTGTTGGCGCCACCGCTGCAAAATCACTCTTTACCAATTCCGGACCAAAATTTTGCTCATCATTCAATATATCCGGCAGCTCGTCATAACAAATTTGTACATCTTGCTCATCATCATCAACCGGTAGCTGAGACATGGTATTCTCTGTCATCGAGGAACCTTCACTTTGTGGTCTACGACGACTATGGCTGCCATTATGCGTCATATTACTGTATTTGGAAATACTATTAACAACAACAAAATCACTACCATCAGGTATTTCAGCGGGTTGTGGCACCTCGCCAGGTAACAGTACATGACCGTCGTTAGTTTGCGCTTCAGCAGTAGGAAGCTGAGAAGCGCCAGCAATCGAGGGTGGTGTTGGTGGAGAGGATGAAGTCGTCGTTGATGTCGACGACGATGATGATGATCTTGTGGATGATAAAGACGCCAATGTAGAGTTGGAAGCTGAGACGCTTGGGGTTGCTACTGGTGAGACGAGTGGTGTCACGACTGGGCTCATTGGTCCATTCAACACACGACGTACGCTATCTGGACTCACTAACGGTTTCTCATTTACATATTTGAGGATATGTTTGACCAGCGCATGTGTCCCTTGTACATTGGAACCCTGTTGATCAGCTTCCAAGCAACCAATGCGTCCATTACGAAAATATAACTTGGAATTGGTTAGACGTGGACTACGCATCTTTTGACGTTGTCGCTTGAACGAATTTAGTTTGTAAGTGACGGGTGAGGTTTTTTGCGACGAACGCTCTGTGGGACTTGGGGTTTTATTCTCTTTGTTAGGCATCGCTTTGCTACGTCTACGACGCGGCGGTGGCGGTGGTGGTTGTGGTGGATCATCCTTACTAGCATTACGTACAGCAATTTCTGTGGCCGCAATGACATTTTCAATGTCTTTAATGTCCTTGGAGATCTCTTCGAGACTACGACGCATAGTGGCTTCCTTTTGACTGGGCGATTGGGGGCAACGTGCGCCATTGAAACTACGCGTATTCCATTTGGTATTGTTCATTGTTGTTGTTGTGGTTGGGGTTGGTGATAGGTTGTTGTTGTTGTGCTTTAGTTGATTGATATGCTCGTAGCATATGTTTGGTGTTTATTGGTATGACTGCGGTGTCACACTGACGACTCGTGTCGCCGCCGCAAAGGTCACTGTTTGTATGCTCACTCTTTGTGGTTAACGTTTCTTGCTCTTGCTCACTCAAGGAAATTTTCATGACAAGGCACGACACAACACTACATTATCCTTTAAATTTTTCCTTAATAAATCGCCTAAAAGTATGCAATGTTAAAAAAAATCACTTCGAGACTCGAATGTATTACCGTTGAAAATTCATTTTGTACCGCACTCGGTGCGAAGTTTCACAAAACTAAACGCTAATCACTACCAAAATCCACCGCAAAATTAATGATAAATTATTTGTTTGTTTTAGTAAAATTTTCTTTCACCCCACCCTGCCATATGTTCTACAGTCGACGCACTCACTCGGCTTTTGTGCGTTTCGCATACTAAATATGTAATTAAATTCGTTTATGGATAAATTGTAGTCAATTTTAATGTATCTATTTAATATTGTAAGTTGTTTTTTATGTACGCGGTTTGCCTGACTAATGGTGTTTAGCTATTAAGGTGGTCACTGACAACAAGTTTATGAGCTCATATATAGATGCACATTAGACTGTATCGAGAAAAAAATTTGAATACAAATAAAAAAACCAAAAAATATTTATAATGTGTATTAGGCCCTAAAAAACAACAAAAAAAAATTATTATGTGTATTAGACCTTACAAAAAAAAAAAAAAATCTAAAAAAAAAATTAATTAGTTATGTGATTTTAACCACTTTTAAAAATTGATGAAAAAATCATAGTCATCCTAAAAAATTATATAATATTTTAGCCATTTCCGTTACAGAATTATGTCAATTTAGGTGATTTTCGAAATTTTCGATATCGAAAGTGGGCGTGGTTGGAGGGCGCTTTATATATGTCATTTCATCAGGTTTTCTCCCAACGAGACTAGTGTGCTTTGTGCCAAATTGCATCGTTCTACCATAATCAGTTTAAAAGTTATGACCAGTCGAATTTTCAAAAATGCTTCCCTTAAAAGTGAGCGGTGTCATATCCACTTTTAAAAATGTATAAGGGGGAATCGCTTATAAAATTATATAATTTTACCCATTTCAGCTACCTACTATGCCAATTTATGTGATTTTCGAAATTTTCGATATCGAAAAAGGAGGCGTGGTTATCATCCGATTTCGCCCATTTTCCATAGCAACCTACATACCATGGCCAGAAAATAACCTGCATACCAAATTTTATGCAAAACTCTTAGACTCGCACAGACTCCTCTTTTCGCCCTAAGAACTTTTACATATGGAACTCTATATGGGATATTCCACCCAAAAGAGGAAAAGTACCAAATTTTTAAAATGCCATAAACTCCCACTGCTGTGACAGAACTTTACAATAAAGGTCTTTTTATTATCATGGGTTAGGGGTAACTAGTTACATAGCTAAATTTTTAGGGAACTGCATCGATAATACTGAAAAACTTAAAAATTGTATCACGAAAAAACAGGAAAATGTCCCAGGAGTCACACTGTTGTTGTTGTAGCGAGGTGTAGCCCTGCCTAAATGTCAGACAGGGTCACCCCGAGTGTATTGCTCTTGGCCGGGTCGATATAAGAAAACGACCCGGGTCGTTTCGGCACGATGGGTACAGCACAAGTACTGGTACCGTTCTCGTAGAACCGGCAATACAAGAAACTAGCCGTGTAGGAGTCACACTCTTTAACCTTTGTAAAAAGTTTTTAAAAGCTAATACTGATCTTATTTTTAAAGAATATGGTACTATGTAGTATCTACTTTCGATCATATACAACTTGTAGTTCAAAGTTGAACTGTAAAGCTAAAATTCGTTTTCGTGCTCACAAAGGTGCAACAAAGGGATTTTTCGGTATCCCAGGAGTCACACTCACTTACTGAGTAGTTATATTGTTATTGTTATTTCGCCAATTCTATTAATGCATTTATTGTATTGGATATTTATCAATGTCGATAAATATATTTCATAGCAATTGAAATCCCAATGTCAGTTTATTAAGTCAAAGTTGACTAAGCTCTCGAGTCAAATGTCCCAGGAGTCACGATGGAATGTCCCATATTTATCTCAAAAAAAAAAAAAAAATTAAAAAAACACTGGCCTTTTTGTTTTTTGGGGAGCGAGAGCCGCTTGCATAAAAGCCGATAAAGGCTAATCGGTGATTAATTTGACAGGTTAGAGACTTATATGAAAACGGCCGTAAGGTAGAAACTGGCTCCGTTATTGATTCAGCAGTCCACTTTTTTTTAGAACCTGTATTTATTTTTGGGTTGTGGACAAATTTCCCAAACAAAAACGAGCAATCAGAAAACAAAACAATTTTTTCCGTTGCGTATCAATGCCCGCAAGTCATTCCTTTTAAGCAAGTCAGGGAAGTCAAGTCACTCTCGACTTGATTTTTATCTCAGTCGAATTCGAGTGTCGTTAGCATCCCTGCAGCGAAAGCAACTAGTTGAAAACTACTTTACAACTAGTTTGTGCACCAGCCCAAGTAGTAGTCAGTTTTTTGTCTTGTTTTACGTGCTCATGTGCTACGAGATGTCAATTGTCAGATTACGACCAGAACATACTAGTCATAATACACATACTAGAATCGTACTGGTTGTAAAATACTAGTCCAAAAAGCATTGAACCTGGACTAGTAAGTTACCGAACAGTCGCATTATTATCATGACTAACCCTATATTTTATTTTATTTATTTATTCTTTAGAAAGCTTCGACTATTTGTATTTACCCAAACACGAAAAAAAAAAAAAAAACTAATGGCGGCGATATACCTACAGGTTATCATCATAACCTCTAACGAGATTTTTAGCCGAGCTTCTCTTTCCAACTTGTGGTGTGTTGCTTTTTGAGTTTTTCCTACAAGTTGGCGGGACCTACAGTTTTTTGCCGACTCCGAACGGCACTTGCAAAGCAAATGAATTTTTTGCTGAGAAGCTTCTCATGGCAGAAATACACCCGGAGAGTTTGCCAAACTACTGCCGAGGGGCGACCCCGTTTTAGAAAAATTCTTTTTCTAAATAATTTTTGATGTTACTTTTGCCGGGCATCGAACCGCCACGACTTGGTGTAGAAGGCCGAACACTTAACCGCTACACCACGGCGGCCGCCCGACGAAAAAGCATCTATAAATTATAAGAGAAATAAGAAACAAACGAAACATGTCAAATGAATTGTTGTAACTGGTATGATTTCAACCAGAAAAATCTAGTTGTAGATATACTAGTATTTTTCTCACTAATTTGACGTTTCGCTGCAAAGTTGTTTTGGCTAGAGCCTCTCTATGGTCAGATCTGCGTAACGCTCGTATAGCTCATCGCTCAATTTCATTCGATATTCACCGTAGGAATCACAGGAAGGGCCATAAATCGTCCGGAGAACTTTTTTCGGGAATACTCCACAGATCATCTCATCTTCTCACGATTGGTATGAAGAGAGAGGTATAAAGCGTGATCTCTGTTTGTCGAGAGAGAACTTTACTTTAAGCGTGATTCTCCGTTGTTTTTGTCGACTGACATAGTTTTCGATAGTATACCTCTAAATCTCAATATTTAAATATTTAACTTCTAC
Organism: Campiglossa producta; assembly: GCA_964058755.1. NCBI lineage: Eukaryota > Metazoa > Arthropoda > Insecta > Diptera > Tephritidae > Campiglossa > Campiglossa producta. The sequence continues at coordinate 25,367 of CAXKVI010000341.1, forward strand.
AGCATATATTTCGTATACTAAAAAAATATAATTTTTGAACTTAGCGAAAAAAAAAATTTGGTTCAGTCTTATGTTCATAAAGTACGTGTGTGTGAGTGCGTATCGGCACTTTGTATGTGTTGTTCAGTGAATTGCAAAATTGGATGTCCTTTTAGCCAAGCATTTTTAGAACGACAAAACAAGTTTTATTTTTATTTAATTTTTAACACCCACTAGATAAGATCACAAATAAACCACTACACTGGCCTACAATTTTGTAAAGAAGTTTTAGAGCTTAAATGGTACACAAAAGAAGATAGGAAAATATTTAGGAAAATTTATTTACGCCACAGAAAATTAGAGACTTTATCCGCACGAAGTTAAAGTTTATCTATTCGGTCGATAGCTTTTGATTACAGTGTTGTGCAACGTAATAGAGATGGTAGCCAAGATAGGATTCTTTTTTTGTTGGAAAACATCAGAAAGGATTTTAGGATTGAAGGACGCCATATCTCGGAATGAGTTTCAAAACAATCCATCTCGAACAGAATTCAATTGAAAAAGAAAGCTGTGAGAGGGCATTGTTTAGAAGAAGCAGCCAACTTTGACAGAGATACTATTTCACTGCAAACCACTGTAGACCTTTCATTTAAATTTTGCTTTTATCAGCTATCTAATGCGCATGTCTGCTTCGGCAGAGTACTGTCGGAAGTTGGTGGTTTTTTGATTGAACAGCTGTTCCATCCTACTACTAAGGAAGAGATGAAACCTTTTATTTCTAAAGTTCAACGTGCTGTCATTTGTTTTAGAAAGTTATGTCGAAATGGAGGTGTATCCGCTACTAGCCCAACTGGTTTTTCATAGCTCGATCTAACGTCCCCTGTCACAACTTTTGATTTACCTGTCGAGAAAGAAGTTTTTGAAGTTGTCTTGCATTGAGTGCGATGTTTAAAATGGTAGGATTTTGAGTGCCGAAATGGCTCAAAAATTAATTATTAAACAGATTTTCGCCAAATTTCGAAAGTTTATTCTTCGGATAAATCCTTTCAAGGAAGGCTATATTTTTCCCGCTAGATGGCGCTGGGTCGTTCGTTTTTGGCATTTATGTATGTGTGAAACGCAGTCAAAAACCCTGTTACAAAAAAGGTTTTAGTCGAGATCAGAATTTTTAAAGAACGAATTCCATTGGATTGCAGCCCTAATTTCAATTGGAATAAGGAATAGAAGTTTCTGTAATTATTCCTTTCTGTTCTTCCGGAATAATTAGTAATTTTTTATTTAATTTTCCATTAAGAGCATCAATCAGTTAAAATTATCAATCTCACACAATAGATCGTACTAATGGTCACGGTGTAATAAGGCCTCATAATAATAATTTACTTATTGCATTCTACCTTGCCTATTAGGGAATGTGGAGTGCAATCCAGTGAATAAAAGAAAGGAATGAAAAAGCAATAATTACTGGAATTAGAATTCCTTATTCCAAAAAATAGAATTATTGGCAAAATCTTGAAGAGTTGTTTAGTGAGGGAGATTGCATTTTGAGAGGAATGCATTTCTTAGCAACTCTAGTCGAAGAAAAAACTTATTTATGGCCCTTTTTTTTAAGATAATATGCCTCCCCAACAAACCATGAAGCTAGATTTCGATTGGAGGTACATTCGAGAACTAGCCCCATTCTCCAATCTCTAACGTTAGAGGACGACTCGAGAAACACTCGAGAATCACAGCGTTCTCTAACAAAATGGGACATAATTCTCAAATCGAGAAAACTATAGTTTTCAAGTCGAATTCTAATGTCATTCTCTAATGGGATTCTAATATGAATTTGCAAATGGTGCGAAATTCTCGCCTTTTGGCTAGTTCTCTAACCTATCTCGAATCGAGTTCTAGTTTAGTTTTCCACTGTTGCCTTCGAATAGAGAATAGTTAGAGAATTACCCTTGTTATCTAACGTATTCTCTAACGTTAGAGACTGTGTTTGTTGGGTCTATGCTAGTTAATCTACTCAAATTATAATTTAACAAATATCTACGCAATTTTTTTACAAAACATTTCTTATATTGTACTATTGTTTATGCACATACATACATAAATATATATGGACATTAGTATTAATTGAGAAAAAAAATCTTAAATTGCAAGCGTAGAAGAAACACATTTATCGTTATTATTTAAGAGTACATTAAAAATGAAATAGGTTTGAATATCGTAAGTTATTAGATAATGTGTTAAGTAGTGGTACACATACTGCATTTGATTTTATTGAATATACTCGTTTTATCGTTTTCATTATTATTTTACATGTAACGTAATTTCGTAACATTTACTAAACTTAACTTGTAGATGAAGAATAGTTTGTATGCAACTATGTTGAATGTGCTTTGTTTTTCTTTCTATATTTCAATTTAATTCTTTTTCAGCCGTTCCATACTGCTCCACGCTTCATCTGATGCATGTTTTGTTTTTGTGTTCTTACGCTCTCGATGGTGGCTTGTTGGGGCCCATACTCTAGTGGTTGTTTTTCTTATTTTTCTTCTTCTTACGATGTGGCTTCTTCCTTTTCTTTCGTTCCTATTTCTTAGCACTCTTGCTGCTATCTTCTGTGCTTTTAGCTGATTTATCATCACTTTTCTTATCCTTTTCCTTAACATCTTTGCCATCCTTGTCCTTCTCTTTATTCTTTTCCTTCTCTTTTTCCGCTTCCTTTTCAACTTTTTTACCCTCCTCAGCATCACGATTCGTTAGTTTATTATTGATAAGATTGTGTAATGCAATAATGGAGCGTACCATTGACGCCAAATAAACGACAAGCATTTGATCATTCGTCTTCACATACATGGTTTCGGTGAATTGTTCACTTGTGATATCGGGTAATAAATTGAAGATATCTTGCAGTTGATAGACAATTTGATAGTTGATGGGCATTTTACCATCACCAACACGTTGTAAATAATTTTTGATGTCATGTAATTGCGCATTCAAACCTTTCAGACCCATTAACTGATTGGTGATTTTTTGTGACAAACTACCCACGGTTGTGTCTTTAATATCGCGCAGCAGATGTTCAACACCCACTTCTTCAGCTTCCTCGGCACCAATTTCGCTGGGTACATGTTCGAATGTTTTACTTGTGGGTGAGCCGTCATCGTGCACCTCCTCAATAGCAATGTATGCTTCAGTTGGTAGGCCTAGATCTTTGGGTTTCGCATCGATTATCACCAACACCGAATTGGGACAGTAGCGCCGTATCAATTCATTTATGGCAATATCATTTTGATGTAGTTTGGGACCAGTGTGATACCAGCCAACAACGCGTTCGCGTGCATTTACTTTCTTGAACATGCCATACATATTTTCCAAATAATCATGATCCAAAAACCAGACAGACTTGTCTTTATCGTCCTCATCGAAAGGTACTTTTTAAGGAAATACAAAAAAATAAATGAACACATTTGGCTAATTTTATTAAATTTCGCTTAAGACCTACCAGCAAAACTGTTGGATACATCGAGTACTCCTTTGGAACGCCAGCAGCCCAATAAAACGCCGACAACACGTCGCTGGTTACCAATTTTGCCCATGCGGTTGAAGTGATCCACCACTGAGAGTAGCACCAGTGGATGCACAATAACCTTATTCACATTTACCTCTATTGATGGCATATTTGTTTCCTGTTTATTTCACTATATTTAATATATATCTATTATTTTAGATCGGCCGAAAAAATCAAATATCAGCTCAATGACTTGGAAAACTTTTGCTTATAATGCTGAAGAAGAAGAAGAACAATGACAGTGATAATTCAATGTAGGCTTGCCAAATGCTTTAATTTCAACTACTGAAGATGCCGAAGAAGAAGAAGAAGAAAGACGATAAAGCAGTGTAGTGGGTAAAGCATTTCCGTTGCAACAGACAGTACGAAACGTAACGGTATGCGATTTTGATAAAATTTAACAAAGAATTTGAAATTTATAGTATACCCTACAAGAACAGTGTGATGGGAGTTACATTAGACGTCTCCGTCATACTTTTCCTTTGACAGCAAAGTTACGGCATACGAATTACGTGCAAGTGCTTATATTGAGTACTTCGACTTCAAAGGCAAAGGCAAAGTCAACAACAAGTCAACCAAAATTTAACTTTAAAGTACTTTGACATTCTGTTTTCTTTGACATTGGAAAAAAACTTTCAATTTTGACACTTGCGTGTTAATTTCTTGTGTTTTTTATGAAATAATTTGGAGAGAAGACCCCTTATGTGAAAGACCCCTTATGTGAAAAACCCCTGCGGGTTAGGGGTTTAGAATATGCCCGAGGTAGAGACACCTGTCCTAAGAGGCGACTAATATGCACATAGGTAATTGACGTGCTAATCGATGGTTGATCTACGGATATGATGCCTCTCACCTCTCATTACCCATATTCTCCTTCCTCACGGATGGTGGGATGACATGACCTAGAAGGTTCCACTGGTCATACCAAATCGCTACCACGACAGTCGGGCAGTACCGCAAGGGAGTACCGCAGCGTACCGGGGTCATATCCGGCCAAGGACTGTCAACTTCGGCATCACTCCCTAAAACCTTCGGGGAGTGTTTTGCTGTTAACAACAACAACAACAACAACAACAACATACGAAAATAGTGGATAATTAATTTTTTATTCCGTGTTGTCAAGGAAGTGATTTTGACACGTCTATTGCGTCTGTTGCTTGAACGCGGTTATTTATCAAAGTCGAAGTATCCTGCAAAGTTTTATGTAATCCCGCCTGAAGTTTTGACAATACCGGGATTTCGGGATTTTTAAATGGCAATCCCGTGATATTCGGGGTTATCTCAGATAACGTCAAAAAAGGTCGGGAGAGGTATCAAAAGACATCGGTATGCATAATCCGATAGCGAAGACTCGATATTTTATTTCTGTCAAGGGATATTTCAACTCATAAAGAAAAACATAAGGGTCACGCCCTAATTTTGGAATCGGACCCGGGTCATTTTTCTAACAAAACTTCAAATGTGCTATCTGTCAAAAATGCTTCAACTAAGTTAAAGTCATGTTTAATTTTGACATGACTACGGCCAAATTTCTTGGCCCATAACTTTTCACTAAACCAAAAACAAGTTTTCACTTTCGGATCAATGAAATCGCAGCGAAAACGTCCTCGTGTTACGGAGGTGGATAGCAACTATAAACAAATTTTTCACCAATCGTTGTTTTCTCGCGCTAGATGGCGCGCTACATAAAACGAAATTTATTTCGTTTTTGTTAGTTCGCGCTGGCAACATTACTTTTTTCACCTAGCTTTTATTCTAGTTTCTACTTTCTACTATTCTTCGTAAGTTGGTTAAAGAATTTTGGTCGGGTTATGTTTGCATATTTTTATAGTTTTAAACCAAGTAAAAATTTAGTTTGTGCGAAAATTGTGCAATTAAACAGTTATAGTTTGTGTCTGTATGCGAAATTATTTGTAAAAATCAAAATTTGTCGTGTAATTAAAAAGTTGCGCTTGGTGGGGGAGACCTTACTTGTTTCGCAGTTTTGCTTACGCTGCAGGCAAGCTTTGTGTGGTGTTGAAAATTAGTTCATAACTTGGTTGGAACAGCAGAAAAAGTAAATTTGTGCATAAAAAAGAATATATAAAACTTTTTTTTGTGGTTTTTAAAGCGATTTGGCTGTATTTTCTGCATAGTTTATTGATTCGCATGACCAATTTTAATCAATTTTCTCGTCCTTCCTTGAATAGAGTTGCCAGCTCGCGTGCAGAGCACTAGTGCTAGTGATGAAACGAGAAAAAATGGGTGTGCGTTCACGATAGCGCTGTTATCGAGTTTTACACATTATTCAAATGACGTGTTTGTTTATTTATCAGCAATTGCATCATTTGAAGGTGTTTACGTAAAATTGTGATTTAAAATTCGTTAATTTGAAATTGTTTATTGAAGATATTGTCATTCATGTAGGGATATGGGTTGAGGCGAATAAATCGATTCTTCAATAATCGATTTTTAAGCTTAAAGATGAAATGAAAGTAATGTGAAAAGCCGATTTTAAAAAACTTGAGTCAGTTTCTTTTGGTCAAATTTTGACCACTTTTAATGACTTCATCGAAACAAGCAACTAAATCTCGATAAAGTTGATGAAGTGTGGCATAATGAAAAACAGCCTTAAGTAATTTTTCACTGTGACTTCTCACCGCTGTTTAAATTTCTTCACAAATTATCGGGATCTACAAGCAATTCCAGAGGAATGGGACAATCGATGAAAATCATGAAATTTATCGGAATCCCTTCTATAATTTCTTGATTTCTGCCGAGTTGACCGTTCCGGTTCAATTGTTGATATACCCCATCTTTTCCCCATTTAGCTATTGGAGTTTACCGTTACTTCAGAAAGCGCCAAGCACAAACACACCAGGTGGGTGGATCCCCTAAGACCCTCCGAACGAACTCTACTGGCATTGGAAAGTTCTGGTCTCCGGTTAAGGCCTTGTCCAACCCGACTGGGCCAGAGGTCAGAAAAACTTTGGCGCCAGAGACGATCCTAATCGAATAAATGCGCGGGGCTCATTCGAAAGGCCAAAAACTAAATATCACTTAGCCCAGATGGAATTTCCATGCTGCGCTTTAGGCACATCGGTGGAGAGGGTGTCAATTCAAGCGTGATTACCAATACAGTACAAATGCGCAACAAACTCCTCAAGTCATTTCCTGGCATCACCTGAGCAAAACACAATAGGCCAGTCGGCCGTGAACTGGCTACCAATCCTTTTGAAACTGCTAGTTTCCAGGGGATTCCCGTTAAAAGAGGGCAAGATTTGCATAGCTACCTTTCTTTACAACAAAAACCAGAAATATCCTCAACGGGAAAGTATATAGAAGTCGGAAATTACTCGGAATTCGGTAGATAATCTCGATAAATTTGGGATCGTTTTTCATATTTTCAAAATCGATTTAAAATTCGCGATTCTTTTAAAACCGATAAACAAAAAATGCGAATAAAATATCGATATAAATTATAATCGATTATTTATCCACTTCCCGTCATACATGTTTTGGCCAAAACAAACGCCAGTTGGCAATCCTAAAATAACCGCCATCTTAGTTATAAGGCTTTCGTACGTCTTTTATGTGTGGTGCTGTCATGAATCAATGTAAATATGAGTGACTAATAGCGGCGCACTGATAAGCGGTGTAATTTTACTTCATCATAGAACTATTTGTAATTAATAAAAGTAAAAAATAAAAAAAAGTTTTAACAACATTTCATAAACTTGGCTTACAAAGTGCTATTACAATAAAAACATACATTGAACAAGCTGTATGGATGAATGAAGTTGCCGAGTTGTCTCGCGAACAAGCAACGAACGGGCAGCTGATGATGGCTCGCCGCTGACTGTGCATGAATGAACCAGTAATGCAACGAGATTATCGACTGACTGACTGGTTTATGTGTTTGATGTGGTGGTGGCGCAGCTTGCTGTTGATTGGGTGTGAATATTTTGAGTGCTTTCGTAATACAATAAATATTTGGAACTCAGTCTCAAAATTGTTTATCAATACGCATTACACACAGCTTATTAGCTGATAAGATTGTAATTCCGCAATGCCAGTAGTTAATTGTTGTTGTGCCCTGCCTCGCCTGTGATAGAGGGGCACTTGTGCTTGCGGAGGAATTTCAATGGATTTTTCTATTATGTACAACAAGCAAACAAACAGCCAACGTTTCCACAACTTGGCGCAGACAGCTAAAAATCAATTTACATAAACGTGAATTTGGTAGCAAAACTGAATCTGAAACCTGTATGGTTGGTGGTAGCTACATACGTCTCTCTATAAATGACACCAGCGCTAAATAAATAAAGCGTAAAATCAATGATGAGTAAAATATGCAGTTTCGATTGCGTTCGTAGCTTAAATGACTCACTTTCTTTTTTTGTAGATGCCCTGATGTAATAATTTAAACAGCTTATTCTAGCGCATCTTATTAGAAATTTAAATGTACTCAGTTTTTCGTGGGCTAATCAATATGTCAGCTATTGAAGGTGTTGTTGTTGCTGCGGCGTTGTACGCGACCTGCTAAATATCTTCATAAACAAACATATTTGCTTATCGGTTTAGCGAAATTTACTTTCACCAAACGTCTTACGAAAAAGCTGTAAAACTATTTGCATGTCTGTATAAACTTAAATGAAATGTACGGATATAGACCTTATGGTTTCCTCAAGGTTCACGTCTTTTAGAATGCCCAAATTATTGTAAATGTAAAAAAATTGAAATAATGTCGGTAATTCCCACCAAAAGATCTGGTGGATGGCGGTAGGGCCACAAGTGGTGACGATGAACGTTTTTTTGATTCACTTCGTTCAGCTTTCTTCCTTACTAGTCTAAGGGGTGAGATGACCTGGAAGTATCCACTGGTCATATCAAATATCAAAAGGTGCTTGAAAAGATAGAGTATTTTGCCTTCACGAACAGTGACCATCTCTATAAATCTTTCAACCTATCTCTGCTGAGATACTGCTCGGAAGCGAACAATGTGAGAATATGAATATGAAATTCTCCTTGCAGTATTCGAGAGAAAAGTTCTACGCTCTGCGAATGGATCAAGAAGCGACACACAGGACCGAGTAGCCCAAAAAAGATATAGTTAGTGGCAAAAATAAATGAAATGAATGGTTGCGACAAAATACTTACCGCGGGTTTTGGGCAATGAGGATCAACAATTCCATAGGAAATCTTATTAGCGAGCTTAATGGAGTTATTGGAAGTGTAAAACGCACTAAAAACCAAAACCTCAAGGAATTAGTGAAGACGACCATGATATCTTACGATGGGGCTTCAGAAGCTACGAAACATGGCTAGACGCTAGAGTAACCAAATAAGGACGCTCACAAAGCAGCCGACACTGCCATAGACCTAGCAGCTAATAAAGGTCCTGAACAAAGAGATCTATTAGCCAACCGTAGGGGATTGGTCAAAGGCCATCATAGTGAAAACAACAGCAACAACATAGTGAAAAGGAATAAGAGAGTGTTCTTATGCAGGAATTCTCAAATCATTAAAGACCGAGAATTCATTACGAGGAATGAGCACGATAGTCGGATGGCAACAGCGCGATGCTGCCAGCACCGACCGAACAAGCTCTATCGGGCAAAGCAGAAGTTGTTGTTGTTGTTGTTGTTGTTGTTGTTGTTGTTGTTGTTGTTGTTAACAATGCATTGCCCTGTCTAGAGTGTATGAAGTAAACAAACAGAAGTAAAGGCCCTCATCGAAGAATCACTGCGAGAGGTAAACTATACCGAGGAAATCTGCCTAGCACTACGACTGTCTTGGGCTAGTACCGCATGGTGCAACGTACCAGATTCATCTCCGGCAAAGGACTTTCAACATCATTACATCCCTGTCTGGTCTGTCATGTAACTTTTTATAAGTGGATCTTCCGAGTAGGCAGGGCGAAGTACTGTTACAACAACAACAATTCTTTGCATCAACTCCTTCATACTAATTCTATAGAAAAAATCTGAAAGCCGCAGTAGTCAAAATTTATTTCAACCTTTCAACGCGACTATTCATATCAGGACTAAACGATATACCACATATTTACTCATCAATATGTTACACCTTTGACAGCAATCAACAACTGAACATATTTAAATACCTACCTAAGTGATTTATTGATTTTTATTTCCATGCTATTGAATAGTTCTATTCAACCCATTTTCAATTGTTGCTACTTTTATATTACATTGCATTAACTAAGTCTAACATGCGTATCTAGTTGTGTGTTTGTTGCTTATTAAAATCTTTCTTTGCTATTTTACAGTTCTAAACATCTGCCGCTCACAAAGCCATGAAGACCTAATTTTAAAGCCGATAATTAAATTAGAGAAAAGAGCAAAACGTGAAGAACATTGAAAGCCAACAACATCAGCAAAAAGAAAGCAAACGTTGGTACGGGGAGCACGTGCTGCTTTGCAACTCGAAACACTACAGCTACAGTTGCTGCTACCGGTGGTGTTTACACTAGAGCGAAAAAAGGGTGGTGACCCCTTCGCCGATTGGAATTAAAGCATTGTTTACTTGTTGTCAGTGTTTTTTGAATTGACTATTTGAGAGAGAGAGAAGTAGCTGTAATATAAGCGCAGAATAAGCCACTGAAGAACCAGCAAGTAAGCTTCTGCTGAAAGCAAAAAACACCAAAAGAAAGAGGTGAAAAAAAAATCGAAAATGCAACAAGAAACTACTTTTGTATATTGAAAACGGAAATGTAGAGCCTAAAGCAATGTAAAGCTTTTTTTGGATAATTTTTTTAATTTAAATTTAAATTAATGTTAATACAACCACAAACGCCAAAACGACATTATTTAATTAAAAAAAATATATTGTATATTCAGTAAATAAGTGTAAGCCACAATGTCGTTTATAAATAATTTGAAGAAGGTGTTCCACCTTGGCGGTGGTGAGGCGAAAAAGAAACGGCTTTATAATAATATCAAAATGGATACGGACCCAGCGGAATTTTGGGAAATGGTGGGTGAGCTGGGTGATGGCGCTTTCGGTAAGGTTTATAAAGCGCAACATAAAGAGCATAGACGTTTTGCTGCTGCGAAGCTGTGTACATTAGAGGATGAGGAGAACTTAAGTGATCATATGGTAGAAATTGATATCCTATCGGAGATAAAACATCCAAATATTGTGGAATTGTATGAAGCTTTCTCAATAGAGGATAAATTATGGGTGAGTTTGTGTTTGATTAAAATTAAGTACTATAATTTTATTAATGGTCATTATTTGTTTAATTTGTTTGGGGATGTACTCGTAAAATCGTCATTGACATATAAACGTGTTTTTTTGTTTTTACATATAAACCGAACTCTACTAATAGCTTCAAAAGAATATCTCTTGCGCCGAAAAGTATGCTATATGACCAGCTCTTATAAGCAAACCTGGCTTTATTGGCTGTTGATTTTTATACTTTCCAAGTTTCAGTTTAACTCTGGCGCTGTGGTGCTAGATCGTAGGAAATTACCCTTTTTGAGTGATATTTGACTACAAAATTTTGTAAAAGGAAAAAAAGGACATTTTTAAGTCTCTCATATAAAAAGGGATATTTTGGTTGCAGAACTGTCTACGTATAAATGTAGTGGTCATGCTAAACGTAAAGTTACAAGTCGACTGCTGCTATTTCAAAGTATTTTTCAGAATTTTCTTTAATAACATTCTATTTTAAAATACGCCCGCGTTCTTAAAGCGAATTTTGAAGTAGGTCGTCTTGAAAAAACATCTGAAATAGAGCGTTCTTCAAACAAGTTCCGAGATAAGGAGAATTATTTTGAAACAGGGTGAACTTCCACTCAGCGTCGAAGTACGATAACAAGTGATTTAAATTCTGTGTGATTTTTTATTAACCATGTGGAAAACGCAGGGAATTTTTTTTCATTTTTGTGGGAAACTTAGCGGAGATTATCTGGCAATTCTCAAAATTCTTCAGTTTTTTTTTAAATTTATTTACCGTATTCCATACAAAAACAAAGCCAACCTTATGCTTAAAATTTTAATTATTGAAGAATTCGGCTCTAGAGTTGCATACTTTTTTGCGCAGGAATTTCAGCCAAAGCAAATACTAAAGGGGGTGTAAAAGCAGGTCGCCTCCCAGTTGGTGCACCCTGGGTAACGCTAAATGACCTACATAGCCTGCACGGCTAGTTTAGTTTCTTGTATTGCCGGATCTACGAGAACGGTACCAGTACTTGTGCTGTACCCATCGTGCCGAAACGACCCGGGCCGTTTTCTTATATCGACCCGGCCAAGAGCAATACACTCGAGGTGACCCTGTCTGACATTTAGGCAGGGCTACACCTCGTTACAACAACAACAACAACAACAACTAAAGAAATATCGTTTTATTTTATTTAATTTTTTCAAATCTTTCTATTTTTTTATTTTCAGATGTTAATTGAGTATTGCGATGGCGGTGCTCTAGACAGTATAATGGTTGAATTGGAGAAACCACTAACAGAGCCACAAATAGCATACGTTTGCAAACACATGACTGAAGGTTTGACCAGGACATTCGAAAATTAGCTAAATGCACATTTCATTTTTTAAAAACAGTGAGCCACCTAAAGTTTTTACGAAGGCCGTGTCCAATGTATTTTTTTTGTGAAAAAAGGTTTTTCCCAAGTTCGTGTCTTTAAATGTAACAACGACTAAGCGAAAATACATACATATTTCACAATCTTTCGAAGTTCGAATTATTTTTAATATTAACCATCGTGTCGTAAATTTGAACTTTTGCTTAATCGCTCGCGATTTACCAGTGCCTCTTGCCCTAAACCAAGGAACTTCGAAAAAATTATAATTTCGGAAATAGTTCGAATTTCAAAAAACTGTCCAAAACGTTGTTGTTGTTGTGAACTTCACAAACAAGTTTCAGAGAAAAGTCAACTTCATTTTTAGCCCGGTGTAAAAATTTTAATATTAATTTTAATTTTAACTTTGACAAAACAAAATACCCATCGATCCGAAAATAAGAGTTATGTCTGATTTTTTTTTTCATTTAAAATCCAAAATAAAAGTTTTTCTGATCGAAATTTAAAAATTAAAAAGTAACTCTTATTTTGCGATCGAAATTTAAAAATTGAAAAATAACTTTACTTTGCGATCGAAATTTAAAAATTGAAAATATCTTTTATTTTGCGATCGAAATTTAAAAATTGAAAAATAACTTTTATTTTGCGATCGAAATTTAGAAATTGAAAATAACTTTTATTTTGCGATCGAAATTTAGAAATTGAAAAATAACTCTTATTTTGCGATCGAAATTTAAAAATTGAAAAATAACTTTTATTTTGCGATCGAAATTTAGAAATTGAAAATAACTTTTATTTTGCGATCGAAGTTTAGAAATTGAAAATAACTTTTATTTTGTGATCGAAATTTAGAAATTGAAAATAACTTTTATTTTGCGATCGAAATTTAGAAATTGAAAAATAACTCTTATTTTGCGATCGAAATTTAAAAATTGAAAAATAACTCTTATTTTGCGATCGAACTTCAAAATTGGAAAATAACTTTTATTTTGCGATCGAAATTTAAAAATTTAAAACAACTCTTATTTTGTGATCGAACTTAAAAATTAAAAAAAAACTTATTTTGCGATCGAAATTTAAAAATTGAAAAACAACTCTTATTTTGCGATCGAAATTTAAAAATTGGAAAATATCTCTTATTTTGCGAACGAAAATTAAAAGTTGAAAAACTCCTTGTATTTTTAACATTTTAGTGTAAAAATGCAAAAAAAATCGTTTCACTAATCGATAGCGATGGTAAAAAAAAATGCTTATGTACTACCCATGGCCGTAGCACTACCCCTTCATAATGATTTTTTTGTTTAAATTTTTGCTTGATAACTGTTATTTGCGGTTCCTTTTTTAGTTTTCAAGAAAAAATTAAATCAGTCCTCAAAAATCTCAGCTAGAGTTGACAGACCTCTAAAAATTAATAAAAAGGTCTGAATCTTTCACAGTATTTGTTTCGTCATTCTTAAAATTAAAATTTTTCCTCGTCTAATAGTCACTCGTATGTTCAATATTAATATTATGACTGACCCTTCAAACATAAAAGGATTTTTTTCTACCTACAAATTTATATTTTATTAACATATCATTCTCCTATCATTTCCAGCTGATTTCGGCGTGTCGGCCAAAAATAAGCATACCCTACAAAAGCACGACACATTTATTGGCACACCATATTGGATGGCACCCGAGTTGGTGCTTTGCGAAACGTTTCGTGATAATCCTTATGATTTAAAAGTGGATATCTGGTCACTTGGCATAACATTAATTGAGTTAGCGCAAATGGAACCACCAAATAGTGAAATGTCACCAATGCGTGTTTTATTGAAAATACAAAAGAGTGAACCACCAACACTGGATCAACCGTCCAGATGGAGTAAGGAATTTAATGATTTTCTTAAGAAAACTTTAGTCAAAGTGAGTGCATGCACTTTTTCAACACTTGCATTGTATACAATACTCCAATATACTTATTTGCAGGATCCGCAACAACGTCCAAACACAGATACTTTATTACAACATAGATTTATCAATTGTGAATTAGACGCTAAACCTATAAAAGACTTATTATTAGAATATAAAGCTGAAGTTGTTGAAGAAGTTGTCGATGATGAGGCTGAGGTGAGTTTTAGCGCAAATGCCTACAATTTCATATATAAATATATTTGTAGTATGTACATAATGTATTTATTTATGTACAAGTGCAAACCAAACAAACACCTGCTTATTAATTGATTTGATTATTAATAATTATTTAAAATACTTTTTTTTTACACGCTGCTAATTAACTCGTGCAAATGCGTTTAAAAAAAAAAAAAACAATTGCACACGAATTTTTATAAACAAAATTGTATGAAAAATCAATTGTACGTTTCACAAACTTTGTTGTTGTTGCTTTTAGAAGCTCAAACGTCAAGTGAAGCGGCGCTCTCTTTATCAGAGGGTTGGTAAGTCAGTGGTGGACTTTTAAACGACCTTGTTTGTCGCTGATTGTTTACCACACATATTTTGTTGTTGTTCTTTTACGCACCTTTTTTCGATAAAGGTATATTTTATTGATTGCATGCTATCTACATTTTTGGAATTACATCTATTTTACAATCACTCATTTTTTTTTAAATGCATGGCATCATTTTTCACTGTTTTTTTTTTTTAATGATAGCTTTGAGAATACGTTACTGAAAACTACTTTTTCATTTTTGATATGAGCAGTAAATAGCTCAGATATCGACAGCAGAGCGAAAGGTCGACTCATGCTGTTCCCATGTTTTCAAAAATTTTGATGAAGCCAATGATGTATCTCAATATAGATTTACTATGTAGAGTTCAAAGTTTGACCGTTTTTTACCCAAATGGGGCGATCTTCTGACACATGGAAAATCAATTTGATATCACATATTTTTTGTAGTCATTCTTCATTTGTAGTTCATTAGTAGTATAGTGCCTGTTTTTATTTTTTTTTATTTTTTTTTGTAAATTAAGGTTAGTATCCAGCACTCAAAAAACTCGTTTAAAAAATTGTCCAGATATACTAAAAAAATTAATTTGGAAATCATAGTTTTTCTACATTGCAAAAAAATGATGCCTGGATACTAATCCTAGATACACACTATTGTTATTGTAATAGCCGTGACTTCAACAGCTCCATATTTTGGAGTGTATTCAATGCTTTTACAACAACAGTAAATACAAATTATATTTCATAGAAGAAATAGAGAAACATACATGCCAGGGATGGACATTTTCTGGAAAATTTGAGTGACGATTGGAAAAAAATTGATTTCTGAACAAAATTAGGCTATTGCCGGGACTACTTGGGGGTTTTTCGCGCCCACTTTGCGGGAATATTTTGTTGTCACTTTATTTCGGAAATGTTTTCAATATAACTTCGAGACTATTACGGGACTATTTTTTTTCGGTACCATTTTGGGATTGGTTCTGGGATAGTTTCGGGTTTTTCGGCAGGAACGTTTTAGTACTATTTTCGGTATCATTTCCTGATTGTTTTTTTAGAGTTTCGGGAGCCATTCCAATACCATTTTGGAACTATTACAATCGCCACTAAATTTTTGTGAATAATAAATAAGGACTAAACCTCTAAACGTAACCGATTATACCCGAAGCGGTTTACAAAACCGTAATCGATATTTGCAGCTAGAAAAGAGCGTAATCGAAAACGTTTCAAAAATGAGTATTTTTTTTAATTTTTACTTCAGTTTGTGGACATTTATTTTTTTTTAAGGCGGTATCCTGCATAAATTTTGTAGAAAATTCACGAGCAAGGCTACTTATTACTCTTTCAAATTCGTATTATTTTCTCGCGATTTTTGTTTTCTCGAATAAGGTTCTATACTTGAATAATGAAACTCGGGTTCTCAATCGGAGACTCGACTTATTCGAACATTTTCAAGTAGAAAATTCTTTTTTCCGTTTCACAAAAATCTTTCGCATTTAAAAAAATATATATTTAATTTGACGACTTCCGCACTTCCTTTCTCAACGCGTTACAGATTAATCTCCCCTGGGACCATAACTTTTCCCACTATATGCCCCTAATACGT
The DNA here is from genome assembly GCA_964058755.1 of Campiglossa producta. Classification (NCBI taxonomy): domain Eukaryota; kingdom Metazoa; phylum Arthropoda; class Insecta; order Diptera; family Tephritidae; genus Campiglossa; species Campiglossa producta. The sequence continues at coordinate 41,488 of CAXKVI010000341.1, forward strand.
AAAATGTTTCTTTATTCAATCAACTTATATGTTACTCTTATCACAATCTGATCACAATTCTCAAAAACAAACAATTATTTATGTAAAATTAATTAATTTGACTTTCACACTCGCAGGAACCCCGCAACTCGGCGCTCCGGCTCGACCTGGACGATGACTCTGCCTCTTTACGGAGCCAAGATATTGACAAACGTAAGTTTTATAATTCAATCACAACAACCACCTTTCCCCGCGCTTTAAGCATAGTCACATGTTACAATTTATTCAGTTCCAGGTACTCCAACCTCAGTATCTATGGACTCTAAAGAACCAAATCAAACAAATAGTATACCACAAAGTAAACTATCACAACAACAACAACAAGGAGGAGGAGGAGACGCCGCAAAAGTTTCTCCCGTTTTGCAAAAAAGTCATGAAAATATTAATAAAACATCTTCTAAAGCGACAAAAGAAGATGAAAAAACAACAACAAAAGATAATGATACAACAACAATTAAACCACTGCTGCCACCAACTACTGTGGCCACCAAGCAAACAGCTTATGCTATGCCTGCGACTGGCGAAGTTGCAGATGGTCTTCCTGAGAAGGGCGTTGACGCTGAAAGGAAGGTGAGTAAAGGGAATGTGATCTACATAGATACATATATGCATTATATACTGGGAAGAATGCATTCTACTAGGAGGTTAATAATAGTATTATATCCAATTTTTGTTAAAATACTTCAAGTAGACAGCTGAGTTCAAAATATTTTACAAAAACGGTATATCTCAGATATTTTTGAAGTTAACTTTTTAGTTTTTATGGAGAGTTAAATTTGAATAAGAAAGAAAAAAATAGGGACGCAAATACAAATTTTGATGTTTCTACCGCCCAGCAGATGGGTATCAAAGGAAAGGTATTTTCGGCCATTTTCGGACACCTAGGGTTGCCACTTGATTCGATTTTATATATTTCTGCGTGTATCGCATTATTTCGGAAACGGCTGAAACGATTTGAATAACATTTGGCATATAAATGGCATGGCTCATTTCAAGACTTTCGACTAGGGTGTTGCCACTTCGCCCTCGTTATAGGGTTGCCACCTATCTATTTTTTCAATACTGAGCACCATATGCCAATATATTAATCAATAGAAAGGTATTTTCTGCCGTATACCAACGAAGCTATAATTCAGGTATGGTTGCCACATAACCCCATTTTATTTATTCCTTTGTACATATATTGACAACTTTCACGGGCACTTATTGGCCGAATTGGATGCAAATTGGTATATGGTATATGGACTTTCTACTTGGGGTCTGCCACTTGTAGCGATTTACGAAAGATTTTTTCTGCCATATACTAACGAAGATATTTTCAGGCAAGGGTTGCCACCTGTTTTTTTTTATTCCGTTGTATATCACCACTATCCCCGGAACCTATTGACCTTGGGACAGTGATCAGGGTTGCTACCTGTTTAATTTTTCCATCCAAAACATGGTTATCAATCTGTCGCATCTGTAAATGTATTGAATTTTTAACTATATAGGAAGTTTTTAAACTCATTCTGGGATAGGGGGTTCTACATAGAACTAAATTCTATCTCATAAAAAAATGCATAATCAATTTTTTTTTTACTTCATTTTCTAACCAGATTACCAAAAAAGAGAAAGGCAAAGCACCGCCACCTCCGCCTTCTGCTGCAATTGCGGCAAAAACACCGGAAGCTCCGGCACTCTTAACGAATGCACGCACAGAACCAGCGGAAAAGCACGCCGCCAATGATGAAGTTACACTCCACGCCGCTGCTGCGGTCAAACCAGAGCTAACCAAAAATGTGGAAATCGATGTGCTAACACCTGCCATGTCACAATTTGTTAATGAACCACAAGAAGAGCAGGTACATCCACTACCATCACCACCATCGCCTACCACATCATCAGCAGCGGTATCGGTTAATTCGACTTCATCATCGTCGACAAAGAGCGGGGCTATGTTGAGCACAAGTACTTCTATGATAACCATAAATAGCGAAACATCGCCATCCAACACCCCAACACGTTCGAGTAATCAGCAACAACAAAATATTGTACAACCCAATAGCTTGGAAGCTGGAGTTAGCCAAATACGTGTGGTAACCAGCACGCATCCACCTGTCATAATTGATAACTCTGTCCCTCAAAGCGAAGTGATAATTGTTTCAAATGATATGAATAAGAGCACACATGTGCCTGAATCTTCGACTGATGATGATTTCACTTCTTTCGATGATAGTCTTGGCGGTTCACCGCTCTCACCGCGTCAGTCATCCATGATTGTGCCAGTGTATGAGAAGGTGGGTGGTAGCGAAGAAACAGACAACAAGGGTGATATTAATCAATCCATTATCAGTAAAGGAGCACGCGCACGTAAATTAGATGAAAGTGAGGTGCTTATAGTTAGCCCATCTTTCGTCGATGACGATTCGGCTTATAATACAGCAACGGGTAGTCATGATCATAGCGAACATCTAATGGATACCAGTCATGTGTCTGTTGTTACTGTAGGCGATGAAATAAAAGTTAAAGATAGTAGTAATTTAAGTAGCAATCAATATGATACAACAATAAGCAACAACGATACTAACAATCTAAATAATCAACGACCATATATCAAGAATCACCAAAATGGCCAACTAATCACACCAATCGAAGATGTAAATATAATTATAAATCGCAGCAACAATCAACAACAGGATATGGGCGGCAAACGACCATCGCCTGATAATAGTGTTGGCTCTGTAGATTCGCGTACATTAAGCGAAAGCGGTTCCCTACGTTCGAGTGGTGGTGTTGCGCGACGTGCTATTGGCTTAAACATAGCAACAACAACAAATGATCACAGCGACGTTGAAAGTATTGGCACCACAACTAGTCATGATAGTCGTAATGAGGCGGAGGGCGGCCAAATAATGAGCACTAAAATTCCCGAAGATGAAGAGGTAGTCATACGTCGCAAACAAGGCCCGCTATCACCCAAAATAGTAGCACCACCATTAACAAAAGAAGAAATTGAATTACGTAATTTACGTAAGAAAACACGTAAACGTACGCGTAAATTTGAAATTGATGGCGTACAAGTGACGACCACCACAAGTCGTGTTATATATGGTGATGAGGAGAGTGGACGTCTTTACGATGATCATGTATTCCGTAAACAAGAATTACGCGAATTGAAAATGTTACAAAAACAAGAAAAGAAACAGCAAAATGATTTGCAATTGAAAGAGCAAATTGCTAGAGAGCAACAAGATCGTCGTTTCGAACAAGAACGTATATCGTTGGAGAAAACATATGAAGCTGATATGGATACTTTGGCTAGACAACAAAAACAATTGATTGAGAAGACAGAACAAGCGCAAGAGCATGAGGTGAGTGTGTGTGCTTTTTTGTTGTAATGTGTATAAAATTGTTTCAGGGACGTGCAAGGATGCCAACTCATCTTGAAGGGTATATAATTTAATACTGCAACGCCCCAAATGTATTAGCACATTTCACCTTATTTCCCTTTAATCGAAAAATCTCACATTTGAGAGAGCTAGACGCAAAAAGGTTCAAGTGCTTTTTTATACCCAGCGTACTCGTTACAACAACAACAACAACAACGGTATTATAATTTTGGCATGTCCGTCCGTCTGTCCGTGTGCACGTTAACTTGAGTAAAAATTTAGATATTTGCATGGAATTTTGTATACAGGATACTTTCTGGCCAAGGTAGGTTGCTATTGAAAATGGGCGAAATTGGATGATAACCCTTCTTCGATATCGAAAATTTCGAAAATCACATAAATTGACATAATTCGGTAACGGAAATGGCTAAAATGATATAATTTTATAGATGATTCCCCTGGTCATTATATAATGATTTTTTGATAAATTTTTAAAAGTAGGCGTGGCATCGCATATTTGAAAATTTCACGGGTCATAACTCTTTTAAACTGATAACGGTAGAACGATGAAATTGGTACAACGCATACTAGCATAATGGGGAGTATACCTGATGTAATTGGACGAAATCGCTTCCCAGCCACGCCCACTTCCGAAATGGAATATTTCGAAAATCATATGAAAACTACCGCTGGGTATTTAGTGTTCGGTTTTCCCGAACTTACACTTCCTTACTTGTTTAAACTTATACATATTTGCATAGTTA